>JARHVA010003246.1:472500-660000 GCA_037957365.1 Torreya grandis
ATTCTATGTATTTGGCTCTTTCATTCTTGTGTCAATTTTACTATGATATAAACCAGTCTTATTATATATATCATAATGATTTAGATACATAAATTTTTATTTACTTAATATCCACATTAAGAGGGAAAGTGTATCTAAAATCTCAAAAAAATTAAAAAAATTAGACATAGAGCTGCCTCCCTAAAAAATTGGTTATCCTTACCCCTTAGTGTTGAGTATGATGTCAACATTGGTAATTAATTATTAATATTAAAATTGATTTCATCTATGTTTTATTATTTCATGAGGATTATTTAATCTATTTATGTCTTATATTAATTATTTTTTTATTATAAAAACTTTTTCAATAACTTCTTAAAAAATAGCTAGAGTGCTAGTTAGAGTCTAGTTCATTGAATGTGTACTTAACTAAGCTCAAATAATTATCCAATCATCTCAAATATATGGGGTGAAATTTATAAGTATTATTTAACTTAATTTAATATTATTTTATTCAATCTCCTATTGTATAGGAATTTTGGGCACCTAGCTTGTTTAGTATGCATGTTTTTCTTAACTAATGTAGTAATCTTGCATGATGAATATATCTTATCAGTAACTCAAAATTATTATATTGAGTATATTTTAAGCTATATTAGTCTATTTTTATATATATTAATTTTTTATATGATTTATTTTTATTCTTTTACTTTCCATGTTTTGTCATGCAAGTTCTTTGTAATTTATAGATTTAACCTAGTATGTCGATAAACGATGGTGCAAATGTATGGTGCCATATTCATTTTGAAAATTATTTTCTAATATTTTTATTTTATGAGTTTAATTTTATGTATTTAAAAATTAAACCAATAAAAATTAATAATATTAATTTGAAGTTATTCTATGCATATTTGGTCATCAATCACACTTACAATCCTACTAGATTAACAACTAGTAATTATGGGTAAGATTAGATGATCATTAGCTTCATTTTCAAATTAATTCAGAGCTGATTTGTAATCCTTCCATACTAAAAACCTTAATTTGGTATCATATATTTGTTTAATAAATTTTCATAATGTTTTTAATCCATTATCAGGAGAATCATGACTTTTATAAATTCTACTTCTATGAATATTCCCATTTTTAAATTTAACAAATTTGAATATTAGAGAGATAAATTGAAGAGAATAATTGTATGAATGGAGTTTAGAATAATGTTATATATTAATACACAAAACTTTAATTTTATAATTTTTTATCTTAAGATCAAAAAAATAATAAAAAATGGAAGAACAAAATACTGATGCACAAGCTTTCTTCTATCTTCAGAGTGCCATAGACCCAAGCATATATCCAAGAATTTTTGAATGTAAAAATTACCACAAGGCATGGAATACCTTTTAAATTTAATATAAAGTATCTATAATTTTAATATAATAATAAAATATTAACTCTTAACATGAATTTGAAATTGTTTGAAAATATCTGATAATGAAGGAGCTGGAGAATATTGCATAAGGATAAATGACACAATGAATAAAATGAGGTTTTGTGTAAAAAAAATAAAATATAAGGTCAATAAATATATTTATTATAACTTTGAATAAAAAATTGATACATATTATGATCAAACTTTAGGACTATAAGGACATGAACAATATAAGTGTTGATGAGTTAGTGGGTTCTCTTTTGTCCCATGAGGATAAGATGAGAATATATGCATAATATATAGAACAAAAACTTTAGAACAAGTAAATAATTTTGAATCCCAAAGATAAAAATAAAAATAATAATTAATGAAGTTAAAAAAATATCAAATTCAAATGAGAAATATCAATTTAGATTTATTAGTAAAAGAAATAAAAACTTTGTCATTATTACATAAAACTATGACACTTTATAAAAGATTGTAAGATATTGGTAGCTAATAATAAATCTAATCAAGAGGGTGAGAATAATGAATTCCAAGATGAAAAAATTGTGAAATATCACTCAAATTATTGTCTCACATGTAATTTGGGAATATAAGATGGAAATAATTTATGGTTTCTTGATTTAGATTGCACAAATCACTTGACAAGTCAAAAATATAATTTCAACAAGTTAGATGATTCCTTCAAAATCCAAGTGCAATTGGGAGATAGAAATTCCATCTAATATAAATTATAGATAAACGTGAAAATAAGCAAAATTTAAGGTAAGGGTGAAATAAATTATGTTTATTTTTCTCCAAATCTTAGGCATAATTTTATTAATGTTGATCAATTAGAATACAATGGTTTTAAACTACTTTAGAATATTGTGTTTGTTATTTTTTAGATAATAAAGTATTTGATATTATGAAGGAAGGAACTTGTCTATCTATCATTTAGGATGTTAACATGCTGTGTCATTTAATATATGGTCATATCAATTTTAAGATCTTATATATTTTTTACACAAAAGGTATAGTAATATGTCTTCCTTGGCTAGATTCAAAAAAATTTGAGCATGAAAGTAGTGTATTGTTGGAAAAAAATCATAGGGAGTGTTTCCATATCATAACATGGAGATAAAATACACCTTTGGAGCTGGTTCATTAAGATTTATGTGGACCAATGTCTTAGAAAAGTATTCGTGAGAATTTGTATTTCATTTCCTTCATATATGATGTAAAAAAATCTATATGGGTATTTATTTTTAAATAAAAAAGTTTATAGTTTTAATATTTTTAAAATTTCAAAGATATGGATTAAAAATAGTGTGAACATTCCATCAAGTCCTTAATAACATATAGAGGATGACAATTTTGTTCTAATGAATTTCATGAGTTTTATTCTTCCCATGGACTTAAAAGGTACATAACTAATCCTTACACACCCCTAAAAAAAGGTATAGTATAAATAAATAATAGGTCAATCTTGGAGTTAAAAATGAATATGTTGGATAATAAGCACATGGAAATGTGTTTTAGGGATGAAACAGTAAAAAATGTCTACACTATTAAATGTGTTTCTATAAAACAAGATGTATCTCATTTAAGTGTATTTAGTTATTTTTATTTTTTTACATATTCCTAATGATAATATATGAAAAAATATCATAATAGTATTTCTCACATTTTAATAAGATATAGTGATGAAAACAAAGCATATATGATTTATAATCTTACTAGTAAATCCAAAATTGCTTCTAGGGATTGTAAATTTTATGAAAGATATGTATGATGATTATAATAATATATATAAAGAGGTAGTAAGTTAAGGGGTAATTATATTTAAGTTTATTTTTAGGTCTTAAAAATTCTTACACATGTTTCTAGTTCAACAGGAAACAATACTAGCTCTCCCCAAGAGACCAGTCATCCATCTTCATCAATTCTAAGCAAGTACAAACATATGTTGAATCCAAATCCATCCATTTAGATTTTAGATTAAAAAAAATTATGATATTAATATCATAAGTTTTTAAAATTATTATTTTTTATACTTATGATGAAAATACTATATTTACATTGTCATCTATAACTAGTGAACTTGAAGTTATACAGAAGACTGTCAAATGAAAGAGCGGGTTCATGCTGTGAAAATTCAGATGGATTTAACTGGGAGGATTGATACATGAGATATTAATAATCCTAAATATAATAAATATGTCATTGGAACCAATTGGGTCTACGAGACCAAATATAATAGTGATGGTATAATTGACAAGTTAAAAACTAGACTAGTTGCAAAATAGTTTACACAAACATATGAGGATAGCTGTAAGGAAACTTATGCACCTATCAGATGTAAAGATATGATAATATTAATCTTTTTTAATCTGATCATAAATTATATAAAATACAAAAAAAATTATGTTAAAATTTCATTCATAAATGGAGTGATTGAATAAAAAGTATATGTGGGGCAACCACAAGGTTTTGAGGTAAAGGGTAAGGATTTTTAGGGATATAAATTGAATAAGGATATTTATGGGAGTAATAAAGATATAATATATTTTTACCAAATAATTTATATATGGTTATTATATAAATTATTTTTAATAATTTAAAATAAACTAAATCTATAGATACAAACATTTGGTTCTAATGTGTTATATGTTTATCTCTATGTAGGTGACCTGATATTTACAGGTAGCTCTGTGGAGATGTTGAATAGATTCAAGGAAGATATGAAATTATAATTTGATATAAATCATATTGGAGTTATTAATTAATTTATTATAATATAATTCCATAAAAATAAGGAGGAAGTATTCATTTATAAATCCAAATATGTCTAAGACATTTTAAAGAAGTACAATCTTCAAGATTCTAAGCCCATGGATGCTTCAATTATAAGTAGAGAAAATAAAATGATAAATTATGTGGTTAATTCAGATGATGAAAATAATTTTATGATAATTATGGGATGTTTAATGTATCTCAATATGACAAGATGTGATATTATTTATTAGGTTTCACTAGTTTCTTGATTTATGAAAAATCCATCACTCAAGCATTTGTAAGCAATAAAAATAATTTTTAGATATGTAAGGGGGACTTATAATAATGGAATTAATTTTAAAAAAATACATTAATTATTTATAATAATATAAATTATATTAATAATGGATAATATCACTTGATGACATGAATTAAAGTACATGTTATTGCTTCACATTGAGAAGTGGGTTGGTTTTGTGGTCACTAGAGAATCAAGATATAGTTACATTATCATCTACTGAAGATAAATACACAATTCTTAAATTATATTTCAATCAAGGATTATGGTTATGAATAATATTATTAAATTTTATATAATCTCAACTTGAGCCAACATATATTTATTGTGATAACAATGGGATAATATAATTATTTAAGAATCCAATTTTTTGTGCAAGAACCAAACATATTGAACTAACACATCATTTTATCATATAATTTATAATGCTAATAATTTTTTAATTAAAAATTCAAGAAGTTAAAATATATATTTTATATTATCACCATGTAATTGCCTAAGTAGATTCATGTAAGAGTTAAGTTGATGATAGGTGTTTCTTCTCTTTGCATCAAATGAGGAAATGTTGAGTATTATGCCAATTTTGGCACTTGATTTTTAATATTATAATTAGTTTAATTTTTTTTTTTTTTAATTAAGATTATTTAATTTATTTATGTCTCAAATTAATTTTCTTTGTTGATTATGAACACTTTTTAGCAACTTCCTAAAAAATATCTATAAAGGCTAGTTAAAGCCCAACTCATTGATTGTGTGCTAATCTAATGGAGGCATCTTGCATGATGACCATATCTTATCAATAAGTCAAACTTGTTATATTGAGTCTATTTTCATTTATTTTAGTAAAATTTTATTTATATTAAGTTTATTAAGGATTTATTAATATGATAGGAATTGTCATGCTTTGTCATTTAAGTTATTTGTAATTGGATAGATTTAAAATAGTTTGTTAATAAAAGATGGTGCAAAAGTTTGGAGCCATAATTAATTTTGAAAATAATTTTTTCATATTGTTATTATATTATTATAATTATAATTATTTAAAAATGAAAAATATAAATCTTAATAATATTAATTTTATGTTATTTATCACATATTTTGTCATCAATCAACTTATAATAATACTAGATTAATAACTAAGAATTCTGGGAAAGATTGGATGATCAATAAATTCATTTTTATATTAATTTAGAGTTTATTTTTACTCTATATATACTAAAAACCTTATATGAACACATCCTATAGTGGAGTACCTAGGAATTTTACTCCTCTGATCCTTCCTATGGTTGATCCTAGCTTAGGAGGCATTTCATCATAAAATATACCTAATTAAGGAAGCACAGCCACCTCTCAATGAAAATATGCCACTCAAGGTCTTGACCTCAACCTATAACCCCATTAACTTGTATTTTAAACCAATAATATTATCCCTATGTTGAATCAGCTCCTAAAATTTATGATAGGTAAGGGAAAATACATCCTTATTTTGGACCATGCTCACAAGTAGGCCTATCTCTTTAATAAATTTTCACATGCTCAAACCAGAATTGTCATGGAAAAAGTACATGAGTGAATCATGAATCAATATCTACCATTTTGTTTCATAATATAAATCATATGCACATACAAACATAGATTAGAGTCGAGTCATAGAATAAAGATATAAAGGAAACTAGTTAGCTAAAAATATGATAAAGAAACAAATAAAAATAGATTACATGGATAACCCTCATGACAATTAGGGTTAGATTCCTCATCATATATCATCGTTTCCTCCTCTTCCTCTACATTTGGCTTATCTCTTATGAGATACCGCTCTCCCTCTTGTACTACTCTTACCTTTATTCCCTCTATTATAACCATTAATAGTGTTTATGTTTTTGGATATGATTGAGGATAATATTGTTGTTTTTGTTCTCAAACCAATGGGCCTTATATCGCCTAGACTTCCATTGCATGTATTTTCCTTACACTTCCACCTCCTATTATTGGCTAATGAACAATCACTCATATATGTCTTACGACTTGCCCCTTCCTCCTCCTCTCATGGGACCTTTTAGTATAATGATTAAAGAGCTTAATGTTAATGGATTACACCCTAACCTCCCCAACATTGTGTCTAAAAACCAACACTATCCCATTTATAAAACCTAGTGGGTAGGAATATTAACTACATAATATAACTCAAAAAAATTTAGCACCTGTTCTATAGAGTGTGATTCAATTTTCATCAATTTTATTTCACTTGGTGTATACTCTCATAAGAAATCATAGTGATGGCCTTGTCCCACAATAACCTACCATAACTTGGTACAGATGGGAATCATGTCTCCCACTATTAAATTTCCTAATTCACATGGCACATCTCAAAATGGTTTAATACATGTCAACCTCAAGGAAATAATGACACATACATATCAAATAGTGATAACTCTTTGATAGGGGACTATATAATCATGAATCCAATAAATAATAAAGGTCAGGTGACTAATGGGTAGAGCTCCTAGTCTAGATATATGGTAGAGTTGTGTGTGTGTGTGTGTTTGTGTGTGTGTGTGTGTGTGTGTGTGTGTGTGTGTGTGAGAGAGAGAGAGAGAGAGAGAGAGAGAGAGAGAGAGAGAGAGAGAGAGAGAGAGAGAGAGAGAGAGAGAGAGATTTTAAGATTAAAGGACTTGATCAATACCATTGTCTCTAGCTAAACACAATGTTAAGATGTTGATAATCACCTTATGGACTAATGTTTAAAGTGCTTAATGTTAATGGATTACACCCTAACCTTCCCAACATTGTGTCTAAAAACCAACACTATCCCATTTATAAAACCTAGTGGGTAGGAATATTAACTACATAATTTAACTCAAAAAAATTTAGCACCTGTTCTATAGAGTGTGATTCAATTTTTGTCAATTTTATTTCACTTGGTGTATACTCTCATAAGAAATCATAGTGATGGCCTTGTCCCACACTAACCTACCATAACTTGGTACAGATGGGAAATCATGTCTCCCACTATTAAATTTCCTAATTCACATGGCACAACTATATAATCATGAATCCAATAAATAATAAAGGTCAGGTGACTAATGGGTAGAGCTCCTAGTCTAGATATATGGTAGAGTTTTGTGTGTGTGTGAGAGAGAGAGAGAGAAGGAGAGAGAGCTCAAAAAAATTTAGCACCTGTTCTATAGAGTGTGATTAAATTTTTGTCAATTTTATTTCACTTGGTGTATACTCTCATAAGAAATCATAGTGATGGCCTTGTCCCACACTAACCTATCGTAACTTGGTACAGATGGGAAATCATGTCTCCCACTATTAAATTTCCTAATTCACATGGCACATATCAAAATGGTTTAATAGATGTCAACCTCAAGGACCTAATGACACATACATATCAAATAGTGACAAATATTTGATATGGGACTATATAATCATTAATCCAATAAATAATAAAGGTCAGGTGACTAATGGGTAGAGCTCCTAGTCTAGATATATGGTAGAGTTTTGTGTGTGTGTGTGTGAGAGAGAGAGAGAGATAGAGAAGGAGAGAGAGAGGGGGAGAGAGAGAGAGAGAGAGAGAGAGAGAGAGAGAGAGAGAGAGAGAGAGAGAGAGAGAGAGAGAGAGAGAGAGAGAGAGAGAGAGAGAGAGAGAGAGAGCATCTTATTCCTATGAAAACCTACACCACCCTTCCTCAATGCTCCTAGAAATTATATCTTAAAGTTAAAGGACTTGATCAGTCCCATTGTCTCTAGCTAAACACAATGTTAAGATGTTGATAATCACCTTATGGAGTTTAGTATTTACTAGCTTCACACCCATGTTATGTGCATCCACATATCTAAATTAATTATCCCATCAATAGTCCTATGTTATGTTAGTATCCTCCCTAAATGTCATTATCCTCATAGTGACTAAAATCCCAAAAATATGATATAAATATATCAATGTGATGGTCTAATCTCCTGGGACTTGTAGGAAATGGAAGGCATTCCAATTTGAATCTTAGTTTGTGAATAAGTCACATAGTAATTTTCTCATTAGGGAAACTATCCCCACATATACCACTATCTATATCCATTCCCTATAGATAAAAACTTTTTCCTTTACCATTAATAATATTTTACCCTTGGTTAACCACTCCTACTCTTTAGGTCTACTCTAACATACATATCCCATTTTGTAATCATGAAAAGGGAACTATTATTATTCAAAATGTCTTTAAATTAATTTTAGCCACTAACATAATGAAACTATTTCTATGTGTAGGAAGTGATTACAAACCCACTGGTATTTATAAACTAGAGGCTATGCAATCATCACAATGATTGTGTAACCATTTTAGTTATTTTGATACCAGTGGTGCAAAAGCATATCCACCAATCTACAAAGGTAAACAATTTCATCATGTGACTAATGGTTTCACCCACCATGGCCAAAAACCCAAAAACATCTTAAAATATGAAAAAATTAAGATAAAAACATTAATAAAACATTTTATAATCATACATCCTACCCCAAACATTTTGACATTTGAAACTATGAGTTTCATTAACCCTAGGCTATTTTTGAAAGGAAATTTCTAAACCTAGGTTTTTGCATTAAAAATGAGAAAACTCGCCTCTACCTATACCCTGTGTGTTTTATTTGGTACTCATGCCATCCTTCCTTGCATTGGACAATTTGACTATATTCTCATGTAATTATATCATAGGTAATCTAGAATTCTAAATTTACTAAAATTGTAATGCAAAAATGATTTCTAAAAGCAAGTTTTTCTATTTATAACCCTATATTATTTATTATTTTATTAAAAAAGTGTTCATTTTTTGAAAAACTAGTCCTAAAATCTCTCTTTTTCACATAATTTAAAAAAATAGAGTCTTGCATGAATAAATGAACTCATGGTAGACCAAATAATAAAAATCATTATGTTTTATTTCCCATAGTTTCATTAAGAATCATGTCACTTTCATATTTTAGTCTTTTATAATTTTACTCCTCTTCATATGACAAATATATTAACCCCCAAAGGGATGGCTTAGTTAGTATTTTCATCCCCATGTAAATGGTAAGTAATTAATGTCCATGATTCTAAGAGTGTTGCTTAAGTTAACTTATTCCTAGCTTAGCCCTAGACTTGTCCTAGATCCTTAGACACACTTTTCTAGTAATTTAGTAGACCATGGTCACATAAAGTTAGCCAAAACATGGTCCTAGGATAATCTTCTTAGATCCCAACCCATTTTTTATACTAGTTTGTCTAGTGGACATTAGTGCCACATTTGGAACACTACAACCACATGGCATTAGTATCACAAATTAGGCACTATTATCCCTAGCCTTAACTCTCCCTAATGGATTATTTTTCAAATATTTTCCCATACTAAGTTTAGACTAAGTACATTTTATCTACACAAGTTATAGATCTATATAAATAAAACTTTAATTGACCTCTACTCACTAGCCAGAAAATAGATGCAAAAGCACATTCAAACCAAAGATAAGTTGAGAAAAATTAATGTATTTGATCCTTATTATACCCTAATTATGCATACTAACATCTAGAGAATCCCTAAACCCAATTTTTAAATATTTAAAAGCTCAATCACATTCAAGGTATCCAATTCCACTCTCATTATAGAATTCACTCACACTTGCATCAAGTACGATTTGGGATAACTACATCAGACTAGATCCCTCTTCGAAGTATTGGTATGTAAGAAACTCTCTTCAAAATACGGTGTTCAAGATGTCTATCCTACCCTAATAATTAACACATAATTATTTCTCATGACATACTTACAATGAAGATTAGGGTTTTCACACTAAATCAAGCTTTCCAAGCACAACACAAAGTTCTAGACTTTATGCATGTAGGAACATGACCTATAAACATAGGCATATGTGATCCTAGAAAATAATAATAATCATGTAGAGGTGACACTACCACAACTTTCAGGGCACTACATCAACATGTCATTATTGTCTATATGGGGAACTATTATCTAGTAAGCAAATAGATTCTAGAATCCTATTAATGACACTCAGAACTATCTAGAACTTAGTTTTCATATCCTAGATCATCCATGAAAATCATTTTTTAGATAAGTCTATATTTATGCCTATTTACTAATATTTTTATAAAGTCAAATAAGTTAAAATGCTATAAAAATTTAATGATTAATCATTACATATTATTTAATTAATTTAGACATCTCAATCCTTTAATATAACATATGATTTGCATAGTTAAACCCTAAAATGTTAAATCAATATACTTCATAATTTTTTCATAATTTTGAACTTGAGTTACTATTTTATTATAGGTCACAATGACATATTGATTGGCTTAATTTTGTAGCATATATAAGTTAGATAGGTTCTATATCCCTCCTTTTTATTTATGTTGACACTACCCATGAAAAATTCCCTTGCCAACTCATGGCAAGGCACATCCCTAAGGATTTAATATGTGCATGTTTTAAACTAATTTGGATTAATGAAAGTGATTAATATAATTAACATATAATGATATATAATAATTCTAATATTAATATATAACATTCAAACATACATATGAATGTAAAATACTAAGATTGACTGATGAAATTTTAAATGCGGTATATGATAATATGTAATATGTACAAAAAAGGGATGGGTACTTAGATTTATTTTGTGATTATCTAACTATCAATATATTCTAGAAGATAAATTTAGGATAAATCAATTTTATGATTTGTTTAGTTCAAGAAAAAACTAATATATATGTAAGGTAGGTTAAATTCGAATAAGTCAGTATCACTTATCAATATTAACCTAATAGATGATAATGACTTATGAGTAAATAAATAACAATGACTATATGGTCACTAATGCATATTTTTTATTACTTTGTATTCATGATCCCAAACCATTATGATGTGCACTACTATATAAAATACTCTCCTTTTCCTTAAAACCTTAAGTATGTTTGAGAGATATAGAAACCTATAAAAATATGGAAATTTTAATGGTTTTAACTAACCTCAATCACCACCATTTTATGAATGAAGATTGTCTATGTATTTGATAATACGAGGAGTTAAATCAATCCACATGTAGTTATACCACCTAGTATGATTTTTAAATTGTGATCCTTTGCTATATTTAAGAAAATAATGATTAAAATTTTATACTTGAAAATGCTTGCTTTGAATTGGATTTATTATGTTGTAAACTTGGCTTATGACTGATTCTAGTGATATGTTTTCAATTTTAGAAAAATAGAGAATATTTTCTCAATGTGAAATAGTGTATATATGTATATTAGATAAGTGCCAAGTCCCTTTTAATTAAGACCCATTTTATATATATGGATATTATTTAATAAATTAATATGCCAATGACACACTACATAAATGAGTCAACCCTATGAATATGTTTATTTTGAAAAATAGTCATTACTTCGAGTAGGTTATTTTTTACTAGACCAGTTAGTATTGACTAGAAGTATTGATTAGGTCTAGTGGAATTGACCTATATATAGGTGGAATAAAATAAAGGTCTAGAGATGCTTATGCATGATATCTATCAAGTTTGAAACAAATAGTGATATTCATGTACATGTGTAATAGGATAATGAAATATTTGAATCATAAGATAACATATAAGTGTGATAGAATGGAATATTAAGACATTGTTTGTGTACTCAATTCATGTGTGGTAAATGTGTGTCACTATTTGTGAGTAGAGGGTTTTAGGAAACCCATCAAAACATGTTATTACAAGAATATTTGGGTAAAGTCCAATAAAAATATACAACATAAAATAACTCAAACTAAACCAAGTTATTTTTTAGTTAAATCTAAAATATTTATGCATGAAACATAGATTTCATAATTATAGAACATTAAATATAATATAAATGACTAGTATATATAACTAAACAAAGCATTCACTTCACACAAAAAATAATAAAAGATATTATAAGGGAAACCATTTCAAAACATCATATAAATATCTATCACATCAGAGATCTTTTACAATATAACTAAGTGTTATATATTTATATATATATATATATATATATATATATATATATATATATATATATTACAAAACATTGCCACTTTTTACTCCATCATTTCACTAAAAAAAATTTAAATACTTTTCACATTTTGAAATCCCTAAACATGCTTTCTAGTAAATAATACATATACAATATATATAAACTAAAAAATAGTGCAATTCATACATATGTCTATTAATTATACTCTATAGTTTGTAGCCTTGTTTAATACCAACACTTTTTGAGACTTGAACATTTGTCTCATCCTGAGACAAAGCTTTAGGAAGTGTGCCCCATGTTGAAGCTAAAAATTATGCTTGTTATGAAGGAACTAAGATAAAATCAAAAGTTGTAATAATTTATCAGGGTACCATTTAGAAATTTTCACCCCTTATACCCTACTTAGCAACCCTTTTAGGTTTTAAATTAAGTAATGTACTAATATACTACCATTTAATGTTATCAATAGATTAGCATAACTAGGTGGCCACAATTTATAGGTTTTCAACCAACCTAGATCTACTCCTAGTGTTTAAGCTCTTCATACTACAAAATTCTTCAAATTTGAAAAACATAAGTGTACACAATACATATAACGATGGTGGTGGCATGGTTTTTATTGTATGAATTAGAGTAGGTTGAATATTTTTTATGCTTGTATCTTTAAATAATAATTTATTTCTATTGAATCTATTTGTTGAGGCTGTAGTTGGGGCTAGGGCAAAGTCTACAAAGATGTAACAACTTGATGATAATAGGGTATCTAATATAAATAATTTAAAGGAAAAAATTGAAGATCTTGGATGATGTCTTATATAGATCTATCCAAATGTGACATCCTTTTTTAATAATGTCTAATATTTGATAAATTATCTAACCATGTTGATTCTATTATGCATGACACTTGACACTCAAACAAACTTTGAATTTATTCATCCTCTATCACTAGGATCATAACTTGCACATTATATGATTTCACTTAAATTTTG
Organism: Torreya grandis; assembly: GCA_037957365.1. Lineage (NCBI taxonomy): Eukaryota > Viridiplantae > Streptophyta > Pinopsida > Cupressales > Taxaceae > Torreya > Torreya grandis. The sequence continues at coordinate 486,007 of JARHVA010003246.1, forward strand.
TGGAATAAATCCTCCACATTATATTCATGCCTCCTCATTTCAACACTGAAAAAGGTATCATGCAATATTTTGTTCTACCAAGTCTACATCTTCAACATAATAGTATCTCTAGATTCAAATGATTGATTAAGTATGATGTCCAGTGCTTTTGAGGTAGAATAATGGTAATTCATTAAAGCTTTAGATTTATTTTCCTTTGTGAATTTTGACATTCCCTCATTCCATGTATTGGAAAAATATTAATTATATTAAAGCATATTCCAAGCTATTTTGTGAGATTGGTGTGTAGAAGTGTTAATAACTTATTGAAATTCTTATAGAAATTTAAAAATAACTTATATCTCAACCTTGAGGTTATGGTCTTGCACATAAATTATCTACTACTTTTGGGTAACATGATAATATTTTGTGAGTTGAGAGAGCAAGGTTATGAGTTGATTCTCTTTTGACATGACTTGGTCATCTAAATCTTGAGTGACCAAGGTAGAACACACATTATCAATAAATTGATTATCTTTGGTGAGGCATAGGCTAAGATCTACATTTTACTCCCTAATTTGTTACACCTCTTACTCTAAGGATGATGACTTTAACATGATTAATTCCTAAAAGGTATATTATTCATTAATTTTATTGGGTATAACTATTTATGACACATCTAGTGATGCCTCTTACATGGTTTTAGAAAAAGACAAAATTGAAGACACATATTCCATAGGTCATTTCTTGATCTATGCTATAAGTAGATAAAATATTGTGTGGCATGTGGAGTGTGCAAAAATATCCCATAACCATTGGATATAGAAATAGATCCTATGATGTGATGCCTCTTACACATCCCTTTGAGTATAAACTAAGACCTATGATGTGGAATATGGGTGTTGGGTCTTAGGGATTCCCACGATTGTGGTATCCTCATTTGGATTTTGAGTTGTGCTCTCATGTTGAGATGTGTGCTTAGTTATTGTCTTTAATTTGGCTTGGGATTTTATGTTATGTATGGACTCTATGTCCACATTGGATTTGATGTCTACTTCTACCTTAGATTTTGAATTTACCTTTCCCTTATATTTGATTCTACCTTAGTTTTAGATTTGACTTCTTATTATTGAGCATACTTATTTTCTTGCTCCTCCTAAATTTGTAACACTTTTTTCCCCCTTTTTCTCTTCTTTTACCTTTGATATGAACTCATATTCATAATTATTTTATTTTGATGATTGTGTTTCCTATTGTGATGTATCTTATTATTTCCTTGAAACTTATTATTCTTAATTCTTCACCTCTGATTCTTCATCTTTTTTAATTTTTACCTTAACTTCCTTAGCATTTTCCCTACATTCTTGATCTTACTTCTTCTAGCAATCCTACTCCTTATAGATATTTCACTTTTACTCTTAGTTATTCATATTCCTCTCTACCTTTTTATCCTTATTTTTAGTCACCTGATGCACCTTTCTTCTTTTTTTTACACCATGATAATTTTTATTATGTTGTGATTTATATATCTTTAGTGGGATACTCGAGATGTGGTGGAATTTAATCATCTATATACAACATTATAGTTGGTGACTCTATTAGTGACTATGAATCAAATGATGAAGTTGATTTAATCACAATAATTCTTCATGTTTGAATATTTTATATATAAAAGGGTGGAGGCATGAGGTGATTATTCACTCTCTTATAATCCTATATCATCACTTGAGGTTATTTATTAGGTCCTTGGGCCTACTACATTTATACCTCTACCACTAGATATATAAAATAATAATATGTTTTTGGATTAATGGAGACACCCTAGACAAGAATGGGTCCTTGGATACTGCATTAGAGATGGTAGTGGTATTTTATACAAGGTAGAGTGTTGTTCATGTGTAGTAAAAGATCCTATAGCTAGATCCATGTGAAAATTTTCATCCTAAAATAATTGGCATGTTATTTCTTACCCAAAAATATTTAATATTATTGAAGGGGTAGGTCAGTTGATTTCAACCCATAAGTCTTATCACACCTAATTCTATAGTAGGTGTGTATAATCTTTTATAAGAAACAATATTTATCCTCTTATTGATCATGGACCTTATTTCTTATGTTTATGAGCATTGATTATAAGACTTATTGTTCATCTATACCTAACTCTACAATATCACATTTTGTAGTAATTTTTGGGACATATTTTTTGTTTGACTAAGATTTAGTGTTATGTGTCTTCTTATTTCATAGTGGTGGTGAATCAGAGTTTATTGGTACTTTCCTCTCACCCTTATCATGTTGTAATATGGCTATTATTACTCATGGTGGTGTCTATATTTAAGCTCATGCCTATGTAGGAAAAGGTTATTGTTTACATAGAGGTATATATTATGGGGGTTATAAAAAATTGGTAGTTAGGGATTTATATCATAGTAATTATACCTTAGAATCCAATAAGGTGATGAAAAATGTAGTGAGTTTATTTTTACTTTTTGTAATTTATGGACATTGATATGAATCCCATTATGTATCTTTGTAACCAATACATGCTACTCTAGATACTACATAAATTTTTTGGGTATCCTAGGATGAGAAATGATTATGGATTAAATCTCAACCCATAATTAACTAAATCTACACAATTAATTATATTATTTATTCATCTTGGTTTAGGAAAGGTTGGTGAATGTAATCATAGGCCAAAATTCTTTATTTTAGTTGATCAAACCCTATAATGACTTCTATTGGGTAAAATAGAGTAGGAGTACCAATAATTGATATTGTAACACTTGGAACTGTTCAAAAAGTACTTTTTCAATGTCAGTTTTGAGTTCAAAGGTAAACAAATTAGGCCAATCAAAGTTCTCATACATCCAAATCATATAATAGGCAATGTCAATGACCCCTTTTATTTCCTAACATTCACTCTTGGTAGTATACTAAAATCACTTGGTGATGCACTCAAAGATAATTAAAAATGATATATCACCCTAAATTCCCTAATATACTTTAATTTTGTATTTGAATGAATTTTTGGAGACTTAGTTTTATAAGGAAGAAGATATTTTCCCTTAACTAGAAGTCATGTTGTTCTCACCATGGTTGTAGTGTCGATGAAGATGGTAACATCCCATGAAAGATGAATTATGCCCTAGTATTATATATTATGTAATGTGAGTATAACCTCATACAACTACCCAAAATTATGAAGTTTGATGAGTCTCTATGTTTTAATACATTACAAAGGGTGTTAGATTACTAGGGCTCCTACTTGTGCTTCTTTAGATTGGTCATGGCTAAACATGTTAGACTTTGTAGCACAAATGAAATTAAAGGGGTCTAGATCATGGTATATAGTTTTCAAAGTTCCAACGCAATCCCCATTTTTTCCTTATACAATATGTAAGAGTGAATAAAATTTGTGCCTACTCCATGGTTTTTGCTATAGACTTGCTTGAAAATTTCTCTGAATGGAGTGGATTTTTCAAGGAATCTATGCACAATTTATTTAATTGGTCTCAAATCATAGATGTATCTTATTATCAAAGGTGTGTAATGTACTTTATTTAATTATTCCCATTTTTATATTGTTTTTACCACTCAAATCCATCTGATATAATGGTTTAAATGTGTTGAGCTAGTTGCACATGATTTTTCATAGTGAATTAATGTTCACTAGTTGATGATGTGATGTTTACTATTCCATGTGTAAACCCATTGATCCATCTAATGATAGTTGTTGATTTTATGCAATATCTTCTCACCAATTGAATTTCCTTTATTTTACATCCTTTCATTCTGAAATTTTATCTACTTTGCGAAATAAACAATATTTATAGTGTATCATCATTAACAATTTTGAATGACCATTTATTGTAATTTATCCATACCTTAGTTATTAGTGTATTTTCCTATACTTAATTTATGATCCCCATGTACCCACTACAATTTATCTTCCCCTTAGGCTGGAATTGTCCACAAATCACATTCTATGACTTTGACTTTTCAACTCTTGTTCTAATGACATGTGATATAGAAATCAAATTATACAAACACATAAACCTAAAACCAAAACAATAAAATAATATTTTAATAAAAAAACCTAAACTAAAGGTGTTACTCAACACCCTCTCTAATTTTTAATGAGAAATAATAGAGATTTATTAACAGTGAGGTTTAAGCCTAGAATCTTTTACACATCCTAGAAGAATGGTTCCTAGAAGATCTTTTAAGATAATTTTTCCTTCATACAAGAAATCATGGATGATATAAGTTTCCTTACATATAATATACTATGTGCCCATATATTGTCTAAATATTATATCATAGAGTAAGACTACTTGTTCTAAATAGAATTATTTAGAATGTAGGTTGTGATCTTGCCACAATTTCTAACTTATACTATTAACTTCCTGGGTCCATTATGATCTTTTCTTATTTTCTTCCATTTTGGTTTAATATATAAACCATGCCTATAGATATTATCAATCCCTTAATCTCATTATCTTTTCAATGTGAAGATTAGGAACAATGTATTCAATAAGTATTATTTCTTCAAATCCATACATGAGTTGGAATGGTGTGAAACCTATTATACACTTTTAATTTGTCATGTACACCCATAGGATTATATGAATATGATCCTCCCAATAATCTCTTTAGAAATTTCATATTTTGGTGAGAATCATGCCAAGGACTTTGTTTGGCACCTCTACTTAGAAATTTTATTATGAATGATAAGCTATAACCTTATGGTGTGATATCATGTATTCTTTAGTGAGATTCTTGATGGTGTTATTTAATACATTTATACCTATATCATTGAATAGTTTCATGAACCACCCAAGTATTTTTATGATATTTTATTATAGGACCTTGGCTTCATTTTTAGCACTAAAATTTGGGGTTGTAATATATTCCACCCATTTGCTGAAGTAGTTAGTTGTAACTATGATGTATCTTACATTAATACACTTTCTAGGTGGATTAATTGGCCCAAAAAAATTGATTCCTCATTTATGAAATTATTTATCCACCAATGTAATATTCAATGGAATCTCATCTCGGTGATTAGGCTTGTACATTCTTTGGTAGAGTTTGTAGTTTTTGGGTGACTTAATGTACATCTTGAAATATATTAGGACACCATAGACCACTTTGTAGGATCTTCCTACTAGGGGATTATCCTTTGAAATGTCCTTCTATGATTCCTTGATGTCCCTCCTTAAGAAGTTGAAGTATTTGCTATTCTAAATCCACTCTACATGGTACATCATATTTCCCCATCTTATAACAAAAATCCTTAATAATGTGGAATATAATGGATCTAGTGATCAATTAATTTTTACTCTTTTTACATAGTTCTCAAGAAGGATTCTTTGTTCCAAAAAATGTGTAATGTCTTCCATGTTCTCAAGAATAATAAAGACATAAAACAAATGTGAATCCATTGGTTCATCTTGTAGTTCTTTTGGTTCTTATCCATTATGTTTTCAACTCAAATGTCCTAGCTCCACATTTTTCCTTCCTAGATTAACATTGATCTTAAATTAAAACTCTTGGAATACCATTAACTAATGATAAATCCTTCATCCTAACATATGATTATTGACTATGTATTATAGATCATGATGATCAATGAAAAATTAAAATGGTGTTGCTAGAAGATCATGTCTAAACTTTTGGAGTGAAAAAATTATGGATAACACTTATTGTTATGTTTTTGTATAGTTTTTATCTGTAGTTGATAACTTTTGACATGTAAATTTAATTTGATGGTTTAGACCTCTATCTCCTAGTTGTGAAATAACAAATCATACCCTAGTTCCTAAAGCATTTAAATGGACATTGATTTTTTTTCCAATCAAGAAAAACTAAAATTGGTGTTTTGATCAATCTCTTCTTTAGATCCATGAAATCTATTGGGAATTCATTTATCCACTTGAACCTTATATATTTATATAGTAATTTATCCATTGGGGTAGATATGGATACATATTATTTTATGAATTTCGTATAATATCATGTATGCCCCAAAAATGAAAACACTTTTGTAGAACTTGTGGGAGTTGGCATACCCATAATTACTATAATTTTGTCTTGGTCCACCAAGATCCCATACCTACATACTATGTATGACAAAAGGAAAAAATTATTTGAAGATAACACACTCATTCAAGTTTATTGAAATGGGTATATCTTTATATCATTATAATATAAGTCACAGATTGGAGAAGTGTTCCTTGAATAGGGAAAATGCAACCTAATCATCTGGCTAGACTTTAAGAAAGTCATGGATGGAATCCTTAAAGTTAATAACTACTGATATAGAGAACATATATAGAAAATTATTCAAACCAAATGACATCAACTTATAGGAAAAATATCCCCATGTAATTGTAAATTTTATTTTAGCTTGATCTTCTACTACAATTAAAATATGATGGTATCCACTAAACCCATTTGTGAAAGATTACACTTCATGTATAGTGACTAACTACATGACATCATCCATAAAGTTACATGGAAAAATATCATTTATACATGCATCATTTTGTGCATGATAGTCCCCACATACACAAATTTCCCCAAACATCTTAGGTTGCATTTACCATTGGACTAACCCAATCTGCCTTTTCTACTAGATATATAATGTATGCACATTTCATGTGATTTAGTTCAACATTTACATTATATTTAATATTAGGGTTTAATTTCTATGGTTATTTTTGAAAGGTCATGCACACTCCTTTAATTATATGTGCATTTCACCTAAAGAAGGTCCTACTAGAATAATTAATTAATCCTAGATATTTTGTAATAAATGTCTAAAGTTGTTATTAATGTTTGATTGACATAGGTTATTTACTTTGGGTCTTTCTTAGGTGTGATTAGTTGTGTTGTGAGTCATAATCCCCTACATATTAGGAGATTCATGGCTTGTTGTATAAATAATCACCTCTAGTAGTTCTTATATTAATTTAGTTAATGTGATTCATTCCATATTTCATTTGGTATCAAAGAAATAAATTCTTGAGAAGTATTGGAGAATCAATGGAGATTGAGAGACAAGTATGTGTGATCCTTGGATACATCATGTTGCTCTAATTTCAGCCATCCCAAGACAAAATGCTATCATAATTTTAGAAAATTTGTGGAAGGATAAAATTTTAGGTTTTTGAAAGCTTTATTTGACTTCATTTTTTCATGTTATTCAAGATTTGGTATTTGAGGGTTTGAGTGTATATATTTATATCTGGTATTCAAGATTTTATTGTCAAAATTTTCATGTAAACTCACTCAAATGAGGGTTTGAACTCATTATCTATATTCAACTTATAGATGAGGGTTTAAATTTGTAATTTAAGATCTAAAATATGTTATTTGTATTCTAATTTGTAAGAGGCATTGAGATCTAAGCTTAAAAAAGGAGTAGTCAATTTGTTTTTGCATCATTCTCTATAGGTTGGCATTTTAAAGGTTTGACATCATTTTTGTCGTCTTGGCATCAAGTTGTCCAAGCTAGGAACTGAAATGTCCCTCATCAGATTTGTTACAAGAATTTTATTGCATAGCATAGTGTTGAGAGGCATTTAAAGGAATTTAAAGGCATTTCAATCTTAGGAGTTGAGAGGAATTCAATCTTGCTTGCCTTAGCATTAGAATTTCCACCTAGGCATCTTACCTTGGTTTGATATTATGAGATCTAAGGAAAGATAGATTTGAGGAGTCCTCTTATATCTATTATATGTGCTTTGTGTCTATTTAATTAGATAAATAAGCATCCTTTTTTTATAATTGCATTGAAGGATATCTATAGGAGGCATTGAAATCAACATTGAAAATTGCATTGCCTTAGCTAAATCAGATTTGCTAAAGCATCCCTTCCTTTAGCTTGGCATCATATTTTTTATGTCTTTGAAAATCTATTCTCTTTTATGAGATAATTTTAAAATGGAATTTGGTTTGCATATTTTAGTGTTGGAATACCTATATCCTAACACATCAATCACTTGCTACTATATATTTTATTTTGGTGTTGGCTTTCTAAGAGGGTTTTACTAAAGATATGATTTTGGCTTTGAGGATAACATCTATTGCAAAGACATACATTGAAATATAGATTCACATCATTATCTAATAAAGGCATTTTCCTCTCATTTGCTTGTTGTTGTTGCCTTGAATAGATCTGATGCATTGGCCTATTTTTGGCCTCCTATTTTACTTAGCCACTCAGCAAGTTGAACAAAAAAAAAAACCCACTTCTTATTCCTATTTACATAGTAGGAAAATAATTATTTTTTTGTTATAAGATACAATTTTTTCTTAAATAGGAAGTAAAACTTTATTGCACTCATAAAAAGGTAATCATAACTAATATTCTTCACTTTTATTGACTTTTTTAAGTTCATGGAGAAATTATAGTTCCAACAAGAGGTTGCATGAATATGTTATTTTTTAATTTGGCCACAAAAATCAATTTGTCATGTTTTTTAATTGATTTGACCCATTTTTATGAGAAATTGAAATGCTTATAAAATTTGAACCATAACTTTGATTTGAGTTCCATTTTTTTTCAAAAGTGTGTATCTTTTTATTCTCTATCTATTAATGTCATTACATTGTAAAAATGTAATGTAAAAATTATAACCTCTTTTGCTCCTTGGATGCATTTTTGGTTAAAACCAATGTCCAATTTTCCATGGCATATTTATGCATTTTCACTAGATTCTAATGTCCATTGTGTTCTTGTGTGTGATTTTTCATCTTTGTGTATGCATTTTTGTATTTTATTTACATTTTGTAAACACACATTTCATTTCTATACTTATCAACACGCTTATAATTTGTCAAACATAACTTGTAAAATGTTTGGTTTTAGACCACATTTTGTTCTCCCTGACACGCAACTACTTCTTGGTGATAATTATGAAACATAGAAAATAAAAGTACAAACACATCTAGAGTTTGAAGATATTTGGTCAGTGGTAAAAGGCACATATCTCAGACATGTAACAGATGTTGATCAACAACAAAAATATGACAAAGATAATAAAAAGGCTAAGTTAATAATCATGTTTAGAGTTTAATACGAGGTAAAACCTCATAACCATAGTGATAAAACTATAAAATATTCTTGGGATAAGCTTAAAATCATATATAAAACCAAGAATCAAAATCAAATCTTATATCTTTAGAGCTAATTACACACTCTCAAGCTCAAATCAGATGAAAAAGTATAGACATTCCTTAGAAGGGTACAACTTTGTGGGATTCATTCCCCCTAATAATAAAGGTATAATCCCCCTAAGATGCTTAGTGTCATCCATGTAGAAAGTATGCATGTTACTTAATTATATCATGTCATTGCATGTGTATATTTTCATCTCAAAGGGCCTAATCATGACCTTTTAGACCTGCATTCATTTCAAGGTAAGGGGATGTTATTATGATAAAGAGGCTTTGGTGAGAATTCCTCATAACATAAGCCTTAGCCATTTATCTAGTATCATGAACCCTCAACTCACTCCCTTTAAACTTGCAACTATAGACAACAAGGGCAGTCACAGAGACTAGATAGAGCCAACATCCTACAAAGATGTTCAAGAGTAAAAAAGGTGTGGAAAAATATTAAAAAGGGAGGTTTAATTAAGCACATAGAGTGCATCACTATGCATAATCTTTTGGTGTTCAGATACTTTTTAGTCACTTGGATGAAAAAGAAGGTTACCATGAGGGGGATTTCTATAAATGCTTTTGACGAGTTTATAGGAGATGTCATGGGCATGTCATGTATAGTAACTAAATATTACAAAAATAAATCCAAGAAGTATTAATCCTTATAGTGCTTATTTTGAACTAATGAATTTGTACAAATTGAGAAGAAGCGGTTCCCCTACACTAACCTACCCAAGTACTTGCCTAAAGTCTGCTTACAAGTTATGAGGTACATGACCCTATAAGGTAAGTATACCTTGATCTTCTCACACCATTTCATGTTGCTCAATAATAACATTGGTTTTAAGATCAACCTTCCCTATTTTATCCTAAAATCCTTAAAAATTATAGTCTTCCTTCATCAAGTAAATGATGATAACCTAATATTATACCAAGGCCTCATCTTTTTGCTGGTGAAACATGACCAGCCCCTACTTGGTAAAAAAGTCCCCCTAAAAGGATCATCCTATAAGGAGGAATCCTTGGAGGAGGATCTTTCTGTGTGATCCCTCCTTACCCCATAACACTCCCCTTGTAATAGTTTATCCAAATCCCCTCTTAGTAACCTTCCCCTCAAAATGATGTTCATACTTAAACCCAAACCCATTAATTTTTGCACTCCTTCCACCTTTGATCAGAAGGTCAAGGCCATTGTAATAAAAGAGCATGAGGATAAAAAGAAAAGTTGGAAAACTTTAATGTAAAGGTCCAATAGGTGGGTTTTAGTTTGGCTAAATTTATTTAGGATTGGAATGAGATCCACTAGAAGGTAGAGGCCCAGATCCAAACATCAGTGTAATCTACCCAACCCCCTCCCCTTTCCCTAGTCTTGAAATCCCCTAAGATTTCTAAATCCCACTAGGGTCCCCTAGGGGGGTCCCCCTAAAGCATCCCTTCCCCCAAGTGAAAGGCAAGAAGTGCTTGAGGAGTATTTTCATTGATGAACAAGCTAAGGGTCCCAAAAATCCTACTAGAGAAAAGGCCTCAAAAGATAAGTCTAACATCTTAACAAAGGATAATTATATTTTAGAGGACACCCAAGAGGTTCCCCCTAATTAATGTGTTTTTAATGTGTGTATTCTCAATTTTTACTATTAGCCTTTTTTTATCATTCGGCCATTTGAGGCCTAGTTATAACTCTTTATCTCACTTTTTATGGTTTTGGGTCCCTATAAAATCTAGGTTTACCTTATCAAATGAAAACCTTTGTGGGGTTTGTTTCATTCATTGGGTGAACTAGTGATAGATTATTCTTTGGTCCATATAATCCTTAGAGCAATGGCCCCTACATATAGGTATTTTTTATAACTTTAAATGTCATCAGACAAAATCAAACCTTTGATGTGTTGGTAATTTTTTTTCAATAAGAGTAATCTATACATAATCAAGAGGAAATAGATGATGAGCATGCACTCACACCAAATAAAATGGGGAAAAAACCCATGAAGGGTCCAAAGTTATCTCCAACGCATAATAAACATCAAAACCAACAAGGGAACAATTCACATTCTTCTAAAGCATGTCAAATTTGTCAAAAATAGGGACATGAATTAAAACATTATTTTTACAACACATTTCAATAGGGCTCATCAAGAAAGAATTCCTCTTTCAACAAGTCACCACAAATAGAAAAGAAGCAACCACAACAACAAAATAGGTGGAAACAAAAAAATTCCAAGCCTAAACAACAAGGAAATTTTGCTAAGGAAAATGATTCTTCAAATGAGGAATATGGTTTAGCTACTAAAAAACATAATTCTACAAATCATCCAAGTGTATTTTGGTATGTTGATTCAAGGCCAACCATACACATGATAGGGAGAAAATACTAGTTTTCTACTCCAACAAAAATAGAATCAAAGGGAAATGTTTCACTTGGAGATGATACCTCATTTACAGTTAAAATTAGTGGTGACATCAAACTTCAACTTGGAAATATAATTTTAAATATTTAAAATGTACTATATATTCTAGGATGTACAAAAAATCTATTGTTTATTAATTAGCTACTTGACCACAACCTCCTAGTTGAATTTGATCACTAAAATGCTCAAAAGTTGTGTCACATCAAAGAAAAGTCTAGGCATTTCAAAGTGATTATAAAGGATTCAAACATTGGAAAAATGTTTCAACTTTATTTTGTTTAAAATGATCATCAAGAACTTGTGGTCAAAGATATGGAACTAGGAAATTTGTGGCATAGAAGATATGGTTACTTGAGTTATGGTTACTTGGTATAATTGTGAAAAAAAATATGGTTTATGGTCTTCCCAAACTCAATAAATATTATGATATGTGTGCTAGTTGCTTAACAAGAAAACAAAGAAGAGATCCCTTTGGAAAGACTGAGTATCGGTCACTTGGTAAGTTGGACTTGGTGCACATTGATCTTTATGGACATTTTGATCTCAGTCTCAGAAGGTACAAATAATTTCATCTTTTTGTTGATGATTACTCATATAATATGTGGATATGTTTATTGAAGACTAAATATCAATATTTTCAAGTCTTTAAAGAATTCAAGGCCATGGTTGAAAATAAAACTGGTAGGAAAATCAAGACCCTCTACTTAGATTGGAGGGGGGGGAATACACCAGTAAAGAATTCTCAACCTATCTTAGTGAGAATGAAATTAGTTAGTAATTGACAAATTCATATTCACCTTAGTAGAATGGAGTTATAGAATGACATAATAGAGTAATAATGGAATTTTTTCATAGCATGGTTGAGGGTGTAAAATTGTCTAATAGTTATTGGGTAGAATATTATCACACTGTAGTCTACTTGTTGAATAGATCACCCACTAAAGCTCTTGATGTAATCACACCACATGAAGCTTGGATAGGGAATAAACCAAAGGTAACTCACCTTATATTTATTGGTTGTAATGCCTATTTGTAAATTCCTAAGAAGAAAAGAAAGAAGATAGATAATAAAACAAAATAATTAATTTTTGTTAGATACATTTCATAATCAAAGGCATATAGGCTCTTTAATCTAGAAATAAAGACGGTACTAATAAGTAGAGATGTAGTGTTTGATGAAAAGAGTAGAATAAATCCACATTCTACACAAGTAAATTATATAGGTAAAATTCCTATAATCTTTTTAGATAGTGATGGTGAAATTGAAAGGGAAGATAGTCAAACAAGACCTCCATCACTATATTCCTAAGTGGTATACAAATACTATATGAGATGCTAACTTGAATGGAGTACCAGATACATCCACTTCAATATCTAGGAATCAACACATGGATCTATAAGAGGTTAATATGGACCTTATGATTATTGACCAGGAAAATTATGAACCCTCTATAGTAATAGGAGCCCTACAGTTTAGACCTTGGAAAGATACCATGGATGCATAATATCAGTCACTGATGAAGAATAACACTTGGTAGCTCATTTATCTTCCCACAAGGAAGAATCCTATAGGTTATAGTGGGTCTTTAATACCAATTACAAAGTAGATGGAAGTATTAATAAGTATAAATAAAGGATTGTTGTAAAAGGGTGTGATTAGAAACAAGGCATTGACTATGAGGAGACTTTTACTCCCACAACTAAGATAGAGACTATTAGAATGGTTTTTACTATGGAAGCATAATTTGGATGGAATGTACATCAAATGTATGTAAAGTTTCCTTTCTCAATGGATATTTGAAAGAGGAAGTCTACATGACTCAACCTAAAGGATTTATGATACATGATTAGGAATAAAAGGTGTGTAGGCTTATCAAGTCTCTTTATGGGATAAAATAGGATCCCCAAGCTTGGTACATCAACATTGATGAGAATATTATACAACATGGATTCAATTAGAGTCGATATGATCATAATATTTACCTCAAACATCATGTGGTGGAGGTTGTTATAGTGTTTTTTTATGTTTATGATCTAGTCATCACTGGTAGTATAGTGGAGATTATCGATGTAAATAAGAATGATCTCAAGTAATTGTTTGACATGATAGATCTCAGGATGCTACACTATTATCTTGGTTTAGAGGTATGGAAGGTCATTACATTTTCATTTCATAGATGAAGTATACCAAGACATTGCTCAAGAAATTTAGGATGGTGGACTACAAGCCTATTGCAACACCTATGGAGATAAGGATTAAATTATCTCATATAGATCCATAACTAGAAATAAATGTAATTATCTATTAAAATTTGATTGGAAGCCTCATTTACTTGAAATATACTAGGCTAGATATTAGCTATTTTGTCAGTTATCTTTCTCAGTTCATGTAGGAACGAAATGTGACACATTAGAAATCATAAAAGTTGATATTGAGATATATCAGAGGTATAATTAAGTATTACCTAAAGTACACAAATAATGATAAGTTCTTATTGATAGGATACATAGATGCAATTCATGCATCTTCTATTGATGATAAGAAATCCACTTCTAAATTTATGTTCTTTCTAGGATCTAGTCTAATTTCTTGGGAAAATAAGTAGAATTATGTTTCTAGATCTTCCATATAGGTAAAATATTTTATTTTAGCAGGAGCTATCTGTGAAGTGATATAAATACATTGCATTCTTTTAGGAATTGGAGTTCCACAGACTCAGCCTATAGTTTTAAATTATTATAATCAAGTTGTTATGCATCTTGTTCTCAATCTAGTGTTTCATGAGAGAACCAAGCACATAGAGGTTTAGATTAATTTGATACAATAACATGCTTAGAATCACAACATACAACTCCAGCATTTCCCCACTCAATATCAATATGTTGATGTATTCATAAAGTCACACATGATAAGTTTAAGGCATTCATAAATTCTCTCTCTTCTTCTCTTTAGGATATGATCAATTAAGAGGGGGGAATGTTAGAATAATTAATTAATCCTATCTATTTTGTAATAAATGTCTCAAGGTGTTATTAACCTTTGATTGACATAGGTTAGTTACTTGGGGTATTTCCTAGGTGTGACTAGTTGTGTTGTGAGTCATAATCCCCTATAGATTAGGAGATAATCTCACTTCTTATTTTATAAATAAGCATCTCCAATAGTGATTTTGTTAATTCAGTTAATGAAATTCATTCTAGATTTCAAGGCATATCCCCTTATATGATTTTTTTTGGAAAAACATCCTAGTAATCTTATAATAATTGTAATGCTTCTGAAATCTCATTTTGTGTTTAGTAGTCACCCAAAGTCACAAGTTTTGGTTTTGGTCCTATCCCAACATTTCCTACCAAATTATATAATTACTCCTAATATATTTTGTTGAAAACACTTGGAGTGGGATATTTTAGTGTTTTATGTCCTTGTTCGTAGATATTAAAAAATTATAGTTTTTTATCTTCATTTTGATCTATCAATTTGGCTTTAAGCTTTTCCACTTCTCACTATGGCTCCAATATTTCATTAAAATATAATTCCTCATGACTATAAATGGAATCTATAAATTATTCACCATCTATGATCCTATTTCATGGTTTGATGAAAACTTTCTCTTTTTGTTTGCTTGCTTTTTAATTTTAGATAGCTAGTTTGAAATATCAAACTACTTCTTGCTATGAAGATCAGTCTATCATTGTACTTAAGTATTCTACTCACCCATAACATATAAATATTTCCAACTTATGTAGAGTGTTTTACACTAAAGTATTATCATCTTTAAAAATATAAGTATAAATGAAATCCTTTTGAACCTGTAGTTAATGTTTTGTCTCACATCTGTGTTCCTGATGCATTTACCGAGTTGTTGGAAGAATTACAAGGGTATATTTAAAGATGTGTGACCAATATTTGGGTTATAAAACCTATATAATCCATACATACACACACTTATGCACATGAAATTTTGAGAAATGTCCTTCCTACAAAAAGGTCCATTTTTTCTTAGATAGTAGTTAGTATTTGGAGTTAAGCATGTAGTAGTTCACATGCCTCATCCCATGGTAACTAGTTTGTCTTGTGGACTACCCACCAAATCTCACTAGTTTTTCTTAGTACATAATTGAGTTCATTGAACCTTTGATCTATGTTTGGCACTTCAAGCCTCAAAATAAATTAATTCAAGTCATCAATTGTAAATTATTATAGAATTTGATATTCTATGGCAAATACCATGTGCATTGGGCATACCTCATGATATCCCCTTGACCAATTTAACATGTAGGTATCTAAATCACCACTAAATAATTACATAGTCTCCCAAGGTAAAATACCTTCCTTTGTTTTCTCTATGTAGTCCATATATGCGAAACCTATTTTTTACATAAAATATACTTTAGACCTAGTTGGTGATCACACATCAAGTGACCTTCATTCATATATTTGAAACTACATAACTAATGCCTTTTTTACCACTAATATATAAATAGATTGTTCAATTATTTTTAATTTATAATGACTTTACATTCCTAGTTGACAAAATTTATATTATATAGCTCGTAGGACATTAGGATTAGATTTCATACTCATATTGAACCATATATTATCCCTATATGCATATGGTTAATCTAACTCTTTAGGTATGATGTATGTCTTGTGCTCTAATTTATTCAAGGGAATAATGATGATTTTACCACATCGGTGGGGTTCTAGATGATTTCACATTGTGTTAATGGTCATCTAACCATCATAGACCCACTTATTACCAATTAATGTAGGATAGTGTGTCTCATCAGTCTTTATGTCAATCAATTCAAAATCCCCTCACAGTATTAAGTTAGTCACTTTGATTTATACATATTCTAATTGACCAATAGTCTCTACCATACCATAGTATATGAGGCTTAGTGTGTTTAGGATATAGTTGAGTGTTGGATGTTAAAAATCTTCGTAGTTAGACTGAGGAACCATATTCACTATGATTCCAAAATTAAATACAATGTTAGCTATTTCATATCCTACCATCTCAATATCTATGTGGGAATCAACATCCTAGGCCTTATTAGTTTTTACATACCACTAGCTAAAATTATCCACCATGAATATCATTAAAAAATATTAGGTACATTATCTTAAATATGTTGATATCCATCATAAATGTATTGTATTGGTCATTAAATCTAGTCTTTTTCATGTGTTTAGCATAGATTAAGGTAAGTTTGACAAAGTTAAGGTTAAGTGTGAAGTCAAGTAAATTTTGAATCATGGCCAAAGAGGCAAGGTGGTGATCTTTCAAATAATAAATATGATCTAAGATAACCAAATTGATCAAGGAGAAAAACTAATAATTTTATCACATTGCATTTTCAAGTAATTTGGATAGATTAAGGAAGTTATGATAAGATTAAGGTATTTCATTTTATTTAGTCTTATAGTACACTCCAATGTTGAGATGATACTTAATAAGAAGGATAAAATGTGAAGGTTATGCCATTTGATATAGTTCTTTTAATTCATCTAACATTTTTCTAATGTCATGATTCTTGTACTTGTCTATGTATATTATCCAAATGTCTTAACAACTTTCTAGCATTGGAATCTCTTTGTAATTTCCAATTCATAATTTTCTAATGTCCAAATATGAGATATTGAAAGAGTTATATGGAAATGGAGGTGTAAAACATTATTTCATACTCTTCCACCTATGTAAAAGTTAGTTAAATCTGCATGATCACCTAGTTGATCATCTCCATCAATTTTAGAAGGTAGAATAGGTAGATTGTTGAAGAAAACAAGGTCATATATGTCTTTTATAGATGTTTTCCATTGAATGGAAATGTATAAACTCTGAAAAGGCTCATCCTAGTATATTTAGACCTAAATACATGCAAAAAATGGAGTTATAGAGCCAAACAAGACAAAAATCTCCTTCTTTCCTCAATCAAGTTTTTTGGTAGCCTCAAAAGACCAATTGATTTATGGATGGTAATCAAAGGAGAGAGAGAGAGAGAGAGAGAGAGAGAGAGAGAGAGAGAGAGAGAGAGAGAGAGAGAGAGAGAGAGAGAGAGAGAGATAATGGGAAGACGAGGGGAACCTAATGACCTTTTATTTTTTTTACTTTTTTGTCTAATTAAACTCCTTGACTCTATGAGCAAGTTTTAAGAAGTTAATGGTCCAGAAAGATGACTCCAAAGCCCACAAGGTTATTTTTCTCTTGTTATAAAATTTTGATTCTTAATAAATGCATGGTAATGATTGTAAAGTTTCTATTGATAACTCTTTTACCTATTAAATATCATATTTCCTCAAACATGATTGAGATAACACATGTATAGGTGTGTTTTCATTCTCAGAGAGTCTTGAATGTAAATTAATATATAAATATGGTATTTAATATCATTACCAAGAATTTATAAATTATATATAGGGGTTATAAAAAAATTATAAACATATATTAAGTCTCAACCCTCATCATACCTACCTTCATGTGATGCACCATATGGTTACAAAGCTGTGTATAGGAAATGAACTAGAAAAGGCAGTTGTGTGCATGAGACTTTAGTTGTGAGGGTTTAAGAAGAGTAAAGAAGGAATGGAATAGGATGTAATATTTTTAAAGGATTAATTATTTTTAATATATCATAACATAACAAATTCCTTGATTAAATTATGACCTAGGCCCATTGGAGACCTAAGAGAGTCATGAAAATCTTGACTATCATGTTAGACAAATTAGTATGGAATTAGTTTATCATCCATATATATCACTCATGAAAAAAAATTATGTCAAAATTTAGATAAAATATTATTTATTATATTCCATTGAATATGAATATGTATGTAGTTTCATGCATTGAAATGGATAAAAAAGATACTTAAGAAGAGGATTATGTGAGACTAAGAAGAGGACTGTGAATGTTTCAGATTAACATTAAAGGTATTTTAATTAAATTGGAGACATATAGATTATATTAAAATAATATTTAAATTTTTTTATAGTTCTATTGTTGACCAATTAGGTTTCCATGGTAAAATAAGAGAAAAATAAGGCTTTAGGCCTAATGACCATGTACAGGCTTGTCAGAGGGTAGAGTTAGAGAAAACATAGTTGTGGTGTAAAATGAAGTGTTAATAGGTTTTTATATGGTAAATAACAATATTAATAATATATAAAATACTTTTTAAAACCATAAAATTTCCAAATAATCTAGTTAAGAAGATTCACTCTCAAAATTATAGTAAAAAATCCTAACCAACCACCTATGGACTTGAATGTGAAAAGTGAAGAAAGCTTGTAATATTTGGGTTGATTAAATTATTTAAGAGTCATAATAGGTGAATTATATATTAAATAATATCCCATGAATTTTTATCTCACTTATAAATAAATAAAATTCTCAAGGAGGCCTACTAGGGTCACTTCAATGTAACTATCCACAAACCCCTACCAAGGCCTAACATAAGTTACAATGGATTGAAAGGGTAAATTATTTAATAGTAACACTTGAAAATTTCATATGATGTTTTTTATACCTAAAATTATTGTTTCAAAGCTTAACCAAGAACTTTCATCCATTTTCTTTCCCAATGACTCTTCTCAAATACATAGTCAGGCTTGTATTTCTCAAAGGGATGACTTTTATTACATACGAACTTGTAAAAATAAGTGCATGGATTATTGATAAAATTTTTGAAGGAAGGGGGTTTTATAAAAATATTATTGGTATTATTTCATACATAAAATCACATAGGTTTATGAACTATCATCAAGAAGTTAGGTGACTCTAAAATCCTTGTTAAACCTTGAGTAAGACATGAAGGAATAGATCATCTCTCCAAGCACACAAAATGAATTTAAATGACTTATAAAAAAAATTTATGACATATATTACTCTCTTAGAAATATTATATATCAAATTACTAGCACATGTGAGCTAAATTTGTACAAAAAATGACCTAAAAAACTCTTTCTTGAGCTAGTTTTAAGGTTTTGAGCTAGACAAACTCTTATAAGAAGTTTTAAAGGGTCTTTGAGTCAATATAGATGTTTTATAACTATATTAAATCCATTTAATAAATTTAAATATTCATATTATTTGTTTCAAATGGTCAATTAGGCCTTAATGAATAATCATGAATAATATAGCTCCAAAAAGGTAAGGGTAAAGACTGTATACAAGGTTCTAGAGATAAAATAAGTTTCAAAACACCTTGAAGAACCCAAAAAACATCATATAAATAGTAATTGAATTAATTTAATATATAAAATGATAATTTTAATCCTTAAAATCTACATAAAACATCCATGATAATAAATCTCTCTCTCTCTCTCTCTCTCTCTTTACTCTATTGATAAGTGTGAAGACTATAGCTACAAGATTGCTTCCATTAATTAAACAAAAGCTCCATGACTTGGTATATTACCTTCCTTGAATAAAAAAGATATAGTGGATAAATTTAATCAAACAAAAATAGATATTCCTTAGGAATTCAAGCCTTGATAAAAAGGAGATATTAAAAGAATAAGTCATGAATTTCAAGTGCAAATCTTACAAGGAAGAAGAAATGCTACAAGAGATAAGGATTTGTGTATATGATCTTCAAGTGTGTCAAATGTTAATTAAATAACTTGTAATCTCACCAAATAATAATATAGGTAACACCATTATGAGGATTTATACTCAATAAGGCATAAAAATTACCAAGATAACCTCCTATACCACTCTTCATGAAGAATTTTGTCAACACAACTAAGAGGTAAGATGACAACACACTCTTTGAAAGATTGGTGCCACTTTTATTTATGTTTTATAATTTATATCATTATAAGAGATATTTTATGAGTTATATTATTTTCCTATCCTTATATCTTCTTTTTATTCATATATAAATGAGATCTTGAAATGTATTGAATTATCCTCAAACTAGTTATGGTAAGTCCTTGCTAATTATAAGACTTGTAATTGCCTTTGAAATCAATTCAAGATGATTTATACTATCTTCATCTTTAATAAAACTATTTTTAATGAAATTATGTTGAATTTTTTGTGATAGTGATATTACTTCTTTTCATTTATCCTTCTTTTTTATATCTCTATATGAGTTAGTATTCTTTTCATAGGTCATATGAAGTGTAGTACATGATTTTGAGTTTAACATTGAAATGTTATTAGTGTCTACTCTTAGTCCTATTAAATAATAAATTTAGATAATTTAATATCCATATCATTCATATATAATGACTTATGTTGGAGATATTTTAAAGCTATAATAATGAGATTGTAAACTTGTGATTTCATAGTGCAAACATGGAAAGTATATGACACTATATTTGGTGCATCACCTCCATGTTTTATTACTATTTTTAGCTCTTTTTTATCCCTTTTCATTGAAAGTGTAGTATATTAATTATATTTTTGGGTGATTCATCAAGGGAGTTATCCCAATATAGATATTCATTTCACTAACTAGGCAACCCATAGCCTAGAAGTGATTTCATGCTATCTTTTAGTTAGGAAGGATTGAACAACATTTTTAGGGGTGAAAATTAGATAGATAATAGTTTTATCATGCTATATGGGACTAAATTTCAACAATGTTAACATTGATTAATGGTGGTCATGATAAATTTACAACTGTAACATCCTATTTCATGCAACATTTGGTGACTCCAATAATCTTTTACCTCTTGGTTGTAGACTATCAAGCTAAATTTCATGCCGAAGGTGACTAAAAGGTCAAGGGTCAAAGGTATCCCTTTTTAGTTTGTTTAATTACCTTCATTTTCAATCAAGAGAGAGATTTATTTACGTTAACCCCTACACCAAGGATCTTAGAATGAAGTTACATTTTAGTTACACTCCAAGCTTTCCTAAAGCTAGAAATACGGATAGAAACCTCCCATTTGTTGATTTAAATGGTGGATGTCCTCTAAAACTTGAAATATATAATGATATCTAAGTGCAATCCCTCAATATTATCCCATAATTTAGTGGAGAAAACACCATTACTTTGATTGAACACATTAGAGATATATCTCATTTATATAGTATTCATAACATCTTTCAAGATAAAAGCATTGGATTAGTGTAATAAATTATCTCCTAATAAATTAATTAAAGGGACCAATTGGGAGATAATTTAAGTAATACATTAGAAAACAAGACTGATCATTTGTCACTAGTTGAATAATTGACTACTATCAAGAGCAATCCATAAGAATTCATGCAAGTCTTAAGTTCTAGGTTCCAAAGAAATGTGATAAGATATAAATTATTATGATACCTACTCAAAATTATGCCTTATTCTACTATATCAAGGCATTAAATAGTGATATAGTTTTTATGATACAATCCATGAGAGAAGAGACCTTACGTAAAGCATATGAACTTGCCATCAAAGATAAAAATAACCTAATACAAGATATAAAGATATCCCAAAGACCTCCTATGCCATTATTTCCTAATATTTATCCCCTTAATCCCACTCTTTCTCTTATTCCAACACTCATCGATCATAAACGAGCTTCCCCTAGTCAAGTAAATGAAATGCAAGAGTTAAAAAACCTATTTAAGGCTTAAGAAAATGACATGGTGGTTATTAAGATGTATCTAAACTAGTCATATAGACCTTATAAAGATCCATATCAATCCAATCATTATTATAAATCCAATATGACACCTTTCTAAGGTAATTCTCAAGGGAAAGGGCATATTACCAATGTTAGACCATATAGTAGCTATACTCCCAATGTTGCTTCCACTTATACAATTATACTACCTACTTAAAATTACTTAGTATGAGATAATTATTTAAAATATCAATGGGATGAACCTAATAATCAATCCTATAATCATAATTAAGTTTTTAACCATGATTTTATGGTATAAAATGGAACCATTCCTTCTATGCCACAAGTTGAGGTTCAAAATCAGGTAATGAATAATGGAGAGCAAGTTAAAAAAAATGCTATATTATTAAATTTTCAAGAGGGATATTGGTGTGTAGTCAATCATTTGGGAAGCAAAAGTAAGGCTGTTGATACTTATATAACAACCAAAACAAGGTCCAAAAGGAGAAATTGATGATGCTCAAGAGGTAGGTAAGGGTAAAAAAACTATGCATTTTATGTCTCAAGGAATAAATTATGTTAATGCAGCTCATAAGGCCCAATAGACTCAAAAAAATTAGAATTTGAAGCATGATTTTATACCCCAAAATATGCAATCTAAAAATCATATGGTAGAATTTAAAGGATATCCAAATGTTAGCAACTCTTGCATCAACATTGCAAACCAAATAAAGATTTTAAATGTGACTATTCCTATGTGGGATACATTTTATCTCCATGGCCAAACGGAGATACTTAAATAAGAGTTATGAAATATCATCCTTTCAAAAACATCTGCAAGAAAAAAGAGTTCAATTTTCACAAACACTCCTACACCTACTAGTGGGAAGCTAGCTAAACATGGTAAACTACCTCCTTTTTATGTTTTAGTGATTACTAAAGATCACCTAGTACACGATTACATGATAGATAGTGGGGAAATTAGCTCAGTGATCCCTAAATAAATATTTGATAATATAAGACTAAAGTATGAACATAATACCAAAAAAGTCTTATAATTAATGGTTCAGCTACTAAGACCATGGGTGTAATCAAGGGTTTAAGTCTTACTCTTCATGCTTGTCCTTATTTTTCTATTTGTCAAGATGTTTTTCTAGTGGACTTACACCCTATTTTTATCTATGCTTGTTAAGAGAATTCACTACCAAGATTGGGAGTTAATTATTATTTGATTGGTCATACATGGCTATCAAAACATGATATGGCACTAAAGGTACAATCAGATTTGAACCTAGGTCTAAGTTTCATCTTAAGCCATATAATAAACTCATTTAAAATGTTAATTTCATCATAATTAATGAATATAAACATCTTAATTATCAATAATTGGTTTTACTTATTGAATGTATACCACATATTTTTCATTATGAGTGGGGAGGAGAAAACCATGCGTATGGTCCATATAGAGGTGTTGAATAAGCTAGTCTAGGTGTCTATTATTTTCATGAAGAAAGTATAGATATACCATATCTCTATAAGTAAATTGAAAATATTTATAGCTTATGGAAGTTTTTATTTGATGTTTCAATAAGTAAGAATGGAGTGGGGAAAGTATAATTCTAGTTTCTCTTTCACATGAGATGTATTATTCTACAATTAGATTTTTGTTTAGTTGTAATTGTAGTGTAATTAAGTATGAGGATATTATAAATGGGCTTAAATGGGAAATAAATAAATGAGTGAAGAAATTACAAGTTTTTGGAGATAGTGAACTAGTAGTCCACCAATTAAAAGGTAAAATTGATGCCACAAATTAATTTTTGAAGTCCTATAAGCATACGAAATGGTACCTTATTTAATATTATGAGGCCTTCAACATCTAATTAGTTATGAGAGAGAAGAATCAACATGTTGATAGGTTAGCTTTATTGGGATCTAGATTTGACATTCTTAATGATGTTAAGAACTCAAAAATTCATTTGTATATCAAGGTGCCAATAATGCCATCAATATTGGATAATGATGTCAATTGGAAATTTTTTGAGTGTGACAAGCAAATAAAATGTTTTCTTGTAAAAAATAGTCTAAATTTTATCGCCAATATGGAGATAAAATTGTATAATTGAGTTCTAATAAGCTTCCCAAATGGGTTGTAACTCTTGAGAACATAGTTAATGAGAATGATCAAATGAGAAAGGACAAAGTGAACATGTCTACCAAATAAGGACATTATGAGATAGTGGCCATATTAAATAGCAAGCTTCTTAAGCCTAGAAAGGTATGTAATTTAGCTGAGAGATGAATTTTCTGAGTTATGTAGAGAAATTTTTGATGTCTTTACTTGGGAATATAGTGATCTTAAGGGTTTTGATCCTACATTATCCCAACATACTATAGAGCTTGATCCAAATGCTAATCCTATAAGACAAAGACAAAGGACTATTAATCCTAAAGTTAATATTCTAATGAGAAAATATCTAACCAAGTTGATATAATGAAGAATCATTTCCCCTATTAAGTACTCTTCATGGGTTTCTAACCTATTCCCTATGAGAAAGAAGATTGGAGAGATCATATTATGTGTGAATTTTAGAGATTTGAATAGGGTGTCATTGAAAGATAATTATCCCTTACCTTCCATGTGTTGAATTATTAAAGTGGTTGTAGGTTCTTAATTCTTCTCCCTTTCGGATGGCTACTTAGGTTATAACCAAGTCTTGGTGAAGGGTTAAGATCAATATAAGACAACTTTTTCTACTAAATGGGGAACAGATGCCCATAACATAATTCCATTTGGGTTGTATAATATAAGGGCTACATTAAAAATAGACATGGATATGGATTTTAAAGTTTTAATCAATCAAATGGTGTTAATCTATCTTGATTATATAATCTATTTTGATGACAAAATGGTTTTATTAAGGAATGATAGTGATCACCTAAATCATCTTAGATTGATTTTTGAAAGGTGTAGACAATATGGTATCTCTCTAAACCCTAGGAAATTTTTTTTTATAGTTCTCGAGGGTAAGTTATTAGGACACATTGTTTCCAAGGATGGGATTGATATAGATGCTAAAAGGGTGAGTGCCATATTGGCTGTCTTTACCCAAAACTAAAAATGGTTTGTAAAGTATTATTAGTAAAATTAACTTGTTTATAAGGTTCATACCTAGTTTTTCCAACCTTGTGAATAATATTACAACCATGTTGAAGAAACACTAAGTCTTAACTTGGAACAAATAAGGGAAATATTATTTTAAGTCCATTAAGTAAGCCATTGCACAAGTACCAACATTGATCAATCTTTATTTCTCAAAGAATTTATTCTTGTATGCTTTTTATAACCTTGGCATCATCTCATCCATGTTGATGCAATATAATATTGAAGGTCTTGAGAATCCTATTTCCTTCTTTAGTCAAGGGATAGAAGATTATGAAGAGAGATACACTTTAATTGAGAAGCAAGTATTAACAATCATAAGCAGCCTTAATAAGTTTATGAATATGGTTTATAACAACAAGGTTCAAGTCATGGTAACCCACCTAAGCATAAGAGACTTATTATTAAAAAAGGATTTGAATGAGAAATGGGCTAGATGGATAACTAAAGTCATGGAATATGATGTGGAGATAAAGACTACTAATTTGGTAAAAGTAAGAGGGATATATGAACAATTAAAATCAGACCTTCAAGAATAAGAAGAAGCTATTTTGTCATTTTAATATGATCTTATTACAACTTTACCTTTACTCTCTCCTAGTTGGACATAAGATATGGTAAGATTTATTCAAATAGGTGAGTGTCATATTTGTTTGGATACAGAAAAGATAAGATAATTTATATTGAATTTTATATGATATAATATTATGGGTGGAGTCCTCTTTAGAATTTATATTAATGGGATGTTGTTTAGGTGTGTTAAAACTAATCATATTGACAATTTATAGGAATAATTCCATGATGGATCATTTGGAGGTCAATTTGCACCTAAGACCATTTAAAAAAGTAATGAGGGATGGGTACTATTAACCTATATTATTTAAGGAATCTTAGGCATGGGTAAGGATGTGTCAAAAGTGTTAATTTTTCATAGGTAAACAAATGCTTGTATCCCTTCCTCTCTATCATATCCAAGTAGATCATCCATTCATGTAATGGAGTCCTAATTTCATTGATATGATAAATCTGCATTCAAGTTATAGTCACAAAATGGTGACTAAATCCACTAATTATTTCACAGTATGGATGGAATAAATATATCTCAAAGAGGTTAATGAATATTTAGTTATTTAATTATATGTAGGCCTAGTGGCTAGATTTGGATTTCCTTAAACAATAATTTCTGATAACGCATTGGCATTTAGTGGTGTAGGAACAATTGAGTGGGATCAAAAGCATGGAATATATCTAAGTTATTATTATAAATAATACCATTAGGGGAAATGGATATATGATTCCACCAATAGTAAATTGATAAAAATCATTAAGATAAAAATGGAAGGCAATCAAAGATCTTGCCACCCCAAGTTGAAGACAACTCTGTGGGCTAATAGGATCACTCCTAAGAAGGCTATTAGAAACTCACCCTACATTATTATATATGGGAAAGAGGACAATATACATATTTATATTGAATTACCAACCCTTGAGTTAGCTCATCAACTTGAGATGATAGAGAGTGATCCTATAAAAATAATATTAAAAGAGTTAATGGCCCTAGTAGACACAATAAATCATGTTATGCGAACCATGGAATGCCTCAAAAACTAAGTGAATAATACCTTTGATAGAAGGGTTATTTCAATATAATATCAAGAAGGATATATTTTATTGAAGTGGGATTAAGATAGGGCCAAACATGTTAGGAATACTAGGTCTTATACATTATGGAGTGGGCCCTATGTTTTCATTAGTTACAAAGAACATAATATCTCTCAACTTTCAAAGCTATGGAGAAGAGTTGAGTATCCATTAAATGGGATACATTTGAAACCATAATATTAAGATCAATCTTGTATCTTTGTACATATTAGAGTGGGTCTTTATTTTACCTAAGTGCTTAGAGCACAAGTTATTTGTTTACTTTTTTTTTATCCTTATTTCAAGTGTCTTATGAACGTGTTTGTGAAGTATGTCTTAAGTTATTTTATTTCTAGTTGGTTTCAAGGCTACTATCAAGTCCAAGTTTGTGTTTATCTTCAATTCAAGTATAATTTATGACCCCATAACCCAATGGATTGTCAAGGCCAATAGTTTAGATGTATAAAAAACAAGTAATCCTAGGAGGTTGTTAGATATGTTAGCCCAAATTGGCCAAAATGAATAAGTACCATTCAAAAATTTGATGTGAATGATATTAATTTTTTTGATATCCATCATAAAGGTCTTGTATTGGTAATTCAATGTAGTCTTCTTCATGTGTTTAACATAGATGAAGGTAAGTTTTAAAAAGTTAAGGTTAATTGTGAAGTCAAATCAATTTTGAATCATGGACAAAGAGGGAAGGTGGTGATGCTTCCAAGAAAAATTATGATCTAAGAGGACAAAATTAACCAAGGAGTAGAACTAGTAAGTTCATCACAATGCATTTTTAAGCATTTTAGAGAGATTAAAGTAGATTTGATAAGATTAAGGTATTTTATTTACTTTAGTATTATTTTATACTCCAATGTTGAGATGATACTTGCTAGGATGGACAAAATATGAAAGTTTTATCATTGGATATAGGTATTTTAAGTCTGATAACATTTGTGTAATGTCATGATGCTTGTAATTATTTGTACAAATTCACCAAATGCCTTAAAAACTACTTTCTAACATTGCAATATCTTTTTAGCTATCCATTAATCATTTTATAACATAAAAAAGAGATATATTGAAACATTTTCAAGGAAATAGATCTATAAAACATTTTGGCATACTCCACCTCTATATAGGTCAAAGAAAGTTGCATAATCACCTGGTTCATCATCTCCAATAGTTTCAGAAGGTAAAATAGGTATATTATTGAAGAAAACAAGGTTATGGAGGTATTTTTAGAGGTTTTCCATTGAATGGAAATGTATAAACTCTTTAGATGATCCTCCTAGTCTCTTTAGATCCAAATCCATACAAACAATGGAGTTGTAGAGCTAAATAAGACAAAAACCTCCTTTCCTTCATTAAATTTCTTGGTAGCCTGAAGAAGCCAACCTATTTATGGATTTTAATCAGAGGAGAGAGAGATATAGATCATAAGATATTGGTAGAGGAGGGTAATATAATTACATTCCATTTTTTGGCATTTTTTGTCTATTTAAACTCTTTAACTTTATGATCAATTGTTAAGAAGTTAAGGGTGCAAAAAGATGGATCCAAACCCCACAAGGTTATTTTTTTCTTTTTAAAAAATATAATGTTTAATAAATTCATTATAATGATTTTAAATTGTTTATTTAGATATATTTTACATATTAAATGTCATATTTCCTCAAGGTTATCAATTTTCATATTTATATTAACACCAAATACTCTTGCTTTTCTAGACTAGTCATGACAATCATGGTTTGAAGGTGTTGTGAAGTGTTTTGATGCATGAAATAAATGAAAGGAAGTTTTTAATAGTTGATAAAACTTTATTAATCCCAATAAAACCTTTTAAAATCATCATTTAATGAACGGAATTTAGGAAAAGTAGATAAGTAATCATACACAGGTGAGCTATATGAACCAACAGACATGATTGAGATAACCCTTGTCAAGTATGGGTGTAATTTAATTGTCAAATACTCTTGAATGGAAAATAATATATAAAAATGGTATTTAATATAATTATTTTTAATTTATTACAAGTGGAAAACCCTAGTAATAAATGTTTCTAGTGTTTCTCATCAAAACCAAGGCCAAAATAAGTTTTGTGAACCTACAAGTCTACAAATTTGTAGATAACATTAGAACTTAAATGATTATAATGGAATTATATATGGTATATTTAATACATGATATTATGTTCCCATTTATTTTAAAATAGATATAGAATCCTTGAGATCCAAATTTATTAGACCGATGGCGAAGGGATGTAGTCAAGGTACATACAAAGCATGCAAGCAAGCATAGTTTGCGATTTTATAGGAAAGTAATGCCCATAATGTCTTAATGAAATTAAAGGTAACTATCTCAAGGCTATACATGGGCTATAAAATCATACTTAACATCTATGAAGGATCAAAACTTAACTTACCTACCCTCATGTGATGCACCCTATGGTTATAGGGTGTGCATGAAACTTGAGTTATGAGGTTTAAAGAAGAGTGTTGAAGGCATGGAATAGGTGGTAATATTTTTTAATAAGTCCTACTTAGAAAGAGATCATAACATACCAGTTTACTTGATTTAAGAATGACCTAGGCCCATTAAAGACCAAAGAAAGTCATGAAAGTATTAAGTGTCATGTTAAAAGGAAATCATTATCGAATTTTTTTCTCATCCATATAGATGACTCAATAATGTCCATTATGTAAAAATCTAACTCACATATTCATTAGTATGTTCCATTAAATAACAATATGTATATAGTTACATAAATTAAATGGAGGAAAAAGATACCTAAGAAGAGGAATGTGAAGGTTTCAAATGAACATTCAAGGTATTTTGAATCCATTGGAGACATAGAGATTATATTAAAATAATAGGTCACTTTATCTATAATTCCATTTTTGACCAATTAGGTTTCCAAGGCAAAACAAGATGAAAAGAAAGATTTAGGCCTAATGACCACCTATATGCCTATTAGAGGGTATAGTTAGATAAAACGCACTTGTGGTGTAAAATGGATTATTAGGAGGTTTGTAGAGGGTCCCTAAGAATATGAATAATCTCTCTAATAATTTTCAAAATCACCAAAGTGATAAAGAAGCTAGTTGAAGATCTACTCTCAAAATTGTAGTCAAGAATCCTAAGCAACCATCTATAGGTTTGTGTATGAAAAGTGAAGAAAGTTTACAATTTTTGTTGTGTTTTAAGGATTTAATAGTCCTAAGAGGTGAATTATATATTAAATAATATTACATAAAGCTTGATATCACTGAGAAAGAAGTAAAATTATCAAGGAGGTCTACTAGGGTCACTTCAATGTGATTATCCACAAATGATTAAATGGGTCAATTAATTCATAAGACTATTTTAAAATCTCATATGATTTTTCAAAGACCTCAAAATAGTGTTTCAAATATAAACCAATAACTTTTACCCTTTTTCCTACCAAATAACTCCACTCGAATACATAGTTAGGTTTGTATTGCTCAAAAGGGTTACTTTAAGTACATGTGAAATTTTAATATTAAGAAAATGGATTATTGATAACATTATATAAGGAATGGGGTTGTATACATAAAATTATTGGTGTTATTTCATACATAAAGTCACACACCTTTATGAATTATCATTAAGAAGATAAGTGACTCTAAAACCCTTGTTAAAACTTGAGCAAGACCCGATATAAAATATCATCTCTCTAAGCACCCAAAATGGATAATGCATTATAAAACACTTGTATGACCTATATACCTCTTTTAGGCATATGAAAGAACAAATTAATGGTACATGTGAGCTAAATTTATATGATAAATTGCTTGAGAAACTCTTTCTTGAGTTGGTTTTCAAGGTTTTGAGCTAGACAACATCTCTTAAGCAATTATAGAGGGTATTTGAATTAAGATAAAGGTGTTATCACCCTATTTAATATATTTGATAAGTTTTAATAGTCATATTATTAGATAAAAATGGTTATCTAGGCCTTAATTAAGAATCATGAGTAATATGACTTTGAGTCATAGAATAGATACAATGATCATTATTATCTAATGGTATAGGGTATAGATTAGCTGTAACATACTAGAGATAAAATAAGTTTTAAAACACATTGGAGAACCCCTAAACATCATCTAAATAGGACTTTGAATCATGGAATAGATACAAGGATCATTATTATCCTTAAAATATACTTGAAACCTCCATGGCAATGAAGACTTCTCTCTAATATATTAAAAAGTGTGAAGATAATAGCTACAAAATGGCCTCGATTGATTAAAAAAAAGATCCATGACTTGGTATTGTATATTACTTAAAGCAATATGATATGTTTTATACCTTTCATGGCACAAAAATATATCTTCCTTTGGAATTCATGCCTTGATATCAAAGAGAGAATAAGAAGTCATGAGGTTCAAGTACAAATCTCACAAGGAAGAAGATTCATTAAAAGAAACAAGGGTTGGCATAGATGATATTTAAGTATTCCAAATGTAAATCAAATAAATTGTAACTAATCCAAAGAGGTAGATATGTAACTCCATGGGAAGGAGTTATACTCAAGAAGGCATCAAAAATTCCAAGATGGCCTCTTGCACCACTCTTCATGAAGAGTTCCATCAACACATGTCCTAGAAGGCTATGGCAAGATGACAACACACTCTTTGAAAGCTTGTTGTCGTTTTATTTCTATTTTTAACTAATTTTATCATTAGAGACAATTCACAATTTCTCTTCTTGTCATGTCCTTCTCTCTTCTTTCAATTAATCTATAAATGAGGCCTTGAAAAGCATTAAATGTATCCTCAAACTAGTTATGATGAAGCCTTGAAAATTTTAAGACTTGTAATTGCCTTTGAAAACATTTCAAGATAAACTATATTATATTCACCTTGCATACAATAATTCTTAATGAAATGTTTATGAATGTTTTGCGATAGTGATATTACTTCCTTGCATTTTTCCTCTTTCATGCCTCTATGTGAGTTAGTATTATTTTCACAAGTCATATGAAGTGTGGTACATGGTTTTCTGAGTTTAAGTGTTGAAATTTTATTGGTGTCTACTCTTAGGCACCTTGAATAATAAATTTATCTATTTTAATAGCCATAACCTTCATATATAAGCACTTATGTGGTAGGAGCCATATTTAAGCTATACAAATTAGACTATAAACTTATCATTTCAAAGTACAAACATTGGAAAGTAGAGAACACTATATTTTACGAATCACCTTTGTGTTTTATTAATAGTTTTAGATTTTTATATCACTTTTCCATACTAGTGCAGTAGAGTAGTTGTAGTTTTGGGTGAAGCATCAATGGATCTAGCCAATCTAGAGATTCACTTCACTAATTAGGCAACCCAAAAACTAAGAGTTATTATATGTTATCATATAGTTAGGAAAGCTTGAACAACCTTCCTTGGGGTGAAAATTATATATATAAATGTAACTAAAAACCTTGTTAGTATATTATTCACCTTATTTTCATACTCCAATATTTTATGCAAGAGATTTGTAGTATTATATGATATATATATTCATTTTATAGTTCCCAATAGTTTCAAGAGGTCAGACAAGGTAGTTAATACTCCATATTTCCTCACTATGTAAATAATCTACCTGTACATCTATGCATCGATCACTAAAAAATCACCTTCAAACAACCTAGTTTTGTATGTTATGAATAACTTGGGATACTTGATATATCAATACTTTTTCCCTTGTAAGGTTATGATACTTATCTAGTTGAATATTTTTAAATTTTTTATCTTATGGGATTTATGAATGAGATAATCATTACTCTACATATTATTTCCTTGTAACTACTTGTATGAATGCATTCTGCTTAGGTTGTGAATTAATCGTGTTTACATTCTATATAGGTTCCTCTTTTCTTCCTTCTCAAAAATTATATAATATTTAGTATGGTGTTTTCCTACAACTCTAAAATAGACATATTACATCTACCTTTGAGGATTATTTAGGTAGTTTCATGTGGAGTGATTATATTCACCACACAAAACTCATTGAATTAGATGATAATATTATCAATTATCATTACTATGACCTCCCTGGTATCCACCCCAATACCTTATATGTATCCTCTATTTTATTATAAACCCTAACTTTATGATTGTTTCTCATTAAATTCTCCTTGTTGCTGCTAAGCAACATATATGTCATACCATTATTAAGGATATGATGGATCCTAGTTTGACTATTATGGTTGAGGAATCATAGTGTTCCATGATGTCTAGTATTGATATTATGGAGATGACGGTGACATCTAGCCATACCCTAGGGTTGATACTATAGTGATAAAGGCATTCACCCATGAACACCTTTTATTATGATAGACATTTTTACCTTTAGGACTATAATTTGATGCTTCATAATAGGTATTTATTAGGTTATGACTACAAATACTTTCATAGTGATGTTTTAATTTAATTCCTATAGTGCATAAAAACTCTTATCCTTGTGATTTATTGACTAACAAAATTACAATACAAGCTTTTTTGTTTTTTAATGTATTATTATAATAGGTGACATTTTGATGTTGCATGTCTTACTGATATATATATATATATATATATATATATGTATATGTATATGTTGTATAAATCTATTTTAATTTTTGGACAATCATTCCTATGATGCCCTTATGTAATACACTCCATAAACCATAATCCCAACTTGGGTTTATTTATTTTATGAAGATCATCTATATTCCTAAGAAAATAATATATTTTCATCTCAATTTTAGAGCTAGTTCATGTAGCATCTCCATACTTAGTTTTTCTACCACAATGTAGCTACTCATGAATCAACCCTAGTCAAGAATTATGACTATTCAATGGAAATCCTAATCCTTGAGCACATTACCTTCAAAAAACAAGTAGCCTTATCTTTATCTTCAAAAATAAAATTAACTTTGTTCATTACATCTTATAATATGTGATCATACTCCCTTACTAATTCTCCACTCATTTCCAAATCTATTTAAGATCCTTAATGGCCTGGATTGAGTATTTTTCATATTTAACTCTAGAATTAAATATTAATTAACCTATTTAAGATTTAAGGAATTAAAATCCCTTTTGTAAATTAATTATAGATCTTGAATTGTCAAAGATTTTATAACCTCACATTTTTTCACATCCTTAACCCTCACTCCCTTAACCTATCATTTCATATCACAAGTTAATAAGTATTATTTAGGGTCATAAGACCCATCATATGGCATCAAATAAAATATAATTACTATGTTCAACACCATGCTTGGTGTAGTTATAATTGATAATACCAACTTATATAAACTAGTCTTTATGGGTGTTTTAAAACTAGTGGTGAAATGTTATCCAGCCTCTTCTAACTTCTTATTATCTACCATTTTATTAGTTTCTATGCTAAGTTTATAAAATTTATCCATAAATAATTTAAACCAAATTACTTGTATCCCAACATCTACACTCAACATTTTATTTTTTAAGATAAAATAGGATCAAGGGATACGTACTTACAAGATGAATGATTCATTATTTCAAAATCTTCTAGCTATGATCTTGAACCTATGATTTTCTTGTAATTTTACATAACTTATTCTAGATAATATTATTTCCCTATTCTTATGATTTTGAATAACCTCCTTGTAAATGTGATCTACCACTATACTATAACTACCATACTACTAATCTAGTTTCTTCTTCTTCCTCAACCTATTTCATATCATCTCCATCAAAATCTCTATGTTGCTCTTTCTCAAGACCTTCCATTCCTAACTTTGCATAATCTTCAAACTCTCTAATTTTTGTAACTTGTGTATCCTCTCTCTATGATACCCTATCTTCTACATCCTATATTTTACTCCTACTCCTATTTGTACTTACCTTTGGGTTATCCTATTTATTCCACCTTATTATCTATCTCAACCATTTTTCCAATCCAAAAATTTTCTTCTCACACTATTTATCTACATCCTCCATATTTTGGGTTCAGGTTCAAGTTATTATACTTATTTATTCATCATTTACTCCCACATCAAATACATCCCCATAATGCCTAAAATAACTAATCCATGTTGATTGGGGTAGGCACCATGACCTTTTCAATAACCAACATCTTGATAATAATATGTAGTTGTTATAGAAATTTTCCTCATATTCCTCTCACAAATAAATTCTATGAAGCTTAAAAAGTTAGGTATCTTTGTACAATAAATTTTGTAATATATCCATCAAGGGTAGTCCTTATTTAGTGATTTATCACATGATTCTAGTCATTTTTTAATATCAAAATTTTTTCTAGTATTTTTTTTGTCCAAGAGGTAATATTTTTCATCCTCGGTTAAAAATAATAGTATTCTAATATTGATAACCATGCAATAATTAATCCAGGTAATTTGCACTATAAAATGTCATATATTTCACCATAAATGTTCTCGTGAATGACTTATTATGAAAAACTCCCTATTTTTATTTATTATTCTTATATTAAATTACAAATTTAATCATCAACCCATATCTTCAATTATCTTTGTCCTGGTAGCCATCACAACATATTAAAAATCCATTCTTACCACACCATTGTTAGAAGAGGTTCCTACAAAACCCATCAAAACATGATATTATAGGGATAGATATGTAAAGTGTGATATAAATATATTATAGAAAACAAATCATAGTAAACCAAGATATTTATTAGTTAAAGCTATAATAGTTATGCATGAAACATAGATTTCATAATTATAGAACATTCAATATAATCTGCATGATTAGCAGATGTAACCAAATAGAGCATTAAATGTACATAAGGTAATGATAAAATATATTACAATTGAAATAATTTCATAAATTCATATAAATATCTATCACATATGAACTCTTTTACAATAAAATTGAGTGTTATATATAGAGTGTTTATAAAATAGTGTCACTTCATATTCTAGACTTTTGTTAAAAAGAGATTAAATACTTTTCATATTATAAAGACCCATGATATAATTTCCAATGTTTAAAACACATATAAATTAGAAAAAAAAAATTATTTTCATTCTCACATGTGTCTATAAATTACACTCTGTGACTCTATAGCTTTGTTTACTACCAATAATATTATCATTTTCAAGTACCAAGAACTAGATTTTAGTATCTAAAAATTTCACCATTTTAATCTCATAATGTAATTACTAGAATAAAATGTAAAAATATACCTATGTGTGTAGAACACATTTTGTCTTTGGTATGAATTTATAATTATGTAGGTCACTCAATAAAAAAAAACTATAATCAATTGTAGTCAATGTCTAGATTGAATATTTTAATCTAAAATTGAAATTTTAAATTTTTTAAATAATAAGGGTTTGAGTACACATATGTGTTGTTGAAATCCATATTTTAATTTAAATTATTTGTATATAATCTATCCTTATTGAAAAATTAGAGAAAATTATGATTTCATTTTAAATCACATGGAGATTTGGGGTGTTTGTGCCCAAATTATTTATAACTATGTAGGATCTTAGGTTGGGGATATGTGTATCCCAACCTTCATGAATTTGGGAATAAATATGCAATATAATAACCCAAATAAATATTTAGGTAAAAAATAAAACCATCAAGCCATGCTTACTCAAATAAAAATAATTAACTACTATTCATGGCTTATATATTCAATGCATAGTTTTTCTCAAGTTCACTCCATGTAAAAAAAACATGGTTGAAAGGGAATAAATAATGTACATGCCTCCATAATGAACATATGATTGATTGTGTAGTTTAAATAAATTTATAATATAAAATTTATGATAAAAAAGATAATTAATAACGTTAATTACCTCATCATGATCACAAATATGTTATATGTGAAGTGTAATGACAATAATTTTCCATTCAACTATAAACTATTTTGTTATGTATGTGCATGAACTAATATCATGCACCTTGAATATTTACCAAATGATATAAAATATTGTAAATATATATGATGAATTTGAGATCTTGAATCTCAAATGTATATTTATATGAAAATTTATAATTATTTTTCTAAGAATTGTGTGCATATGCCTATGCATATTCACCAAAGTGTTATGAATATATGTTTAATTATTTGTAAAGTGATAGAATATGAATAGAATATGCCCCCATAATACTTAAACATGTGATAATATCTATCATGTATCTAAACCATACATTATATTAAATGATATGAATCTCTAAAATTTATACGCTGATACGATTTTAAGCTCATGAAGGCTTATGTCTCTATGACAAGACAATTATAAGTCATAGCTTTTGGGATGATGGATGTATGTTGTAAGTCACTCATCTCAAAAGAGATTTATATATATCATGTCATGTATAAATATAACATAATGTAATATCATGTGAAATTGTGGATAATATGTCATCATAGTAATGCATATATCAATCAAGGCATGTACGTAATATATACAATTAAGGGCATGTAAGTGTCATGCCTTTATAAATGTATCATTTATGAAAGAAGTATTAGGATCAATATAATACTATGAAACAAAAATTTCATGATATATATCATGGCACCACTCATTATAACCAAACTCAATAAGTGTAACAAACTCAAATGTTCGTGTTAGACATAAGGCCAAAGGCCACATACAAGGGACATAACATGTTTCAACAAACATGGAAAAGGAACATACATAGGGACTTAAATTTTTCATACAATGGAAATCAAGGATTTCACATTAGATATTTATAATGGATACACACAATAGTCATACAAAAAATAGATGATCATATAATAGAGTAACAACATAAATGGAACATAATACAAGGCAACTAGTCCATACCATTCGTATATATAAATCTCACATCATAGTAAAATAGCATATTCATGTATCAATATCTAAAATATGAGTTAATATCAAAGAATTTTTAAATTTTATAGGTATCTAAGCATGGTATACATGTCATATAGAGGGTATAACCTATAATAGTGAAACTTGTGGAACACTATGCCTGTAATATTGACGTTACCACTAGGTAGAGGAAATTCTAATATCTTTATGCTCATGTGTAACCTGTATATCCTACATACCATCATATATTATGAAATACATGCATGTTTTTAAATCATATTACATATAGAAAACACGTGATAAATAAAATATGTAGATAGTGTAATCTAGTCATCATGTCATGCCTAAGTCATGATTTTGGATTTTTTAAAAATTTGAATATTTTTTAATTTTTTGGTTATTTGATCTTTTGAATTTCTAGAATTTTTGGAATTTTCAAATGCTAGCCAATGATCCCATCAATGGTATTACTATGTTATTTTCATGTATCAAAAAATTAAGGGGTTTTATGACATGGATAGGAGGTACTAACTATGGGTGGGTTGGTATATGATAAGGAATTATGTGATGTACCATATCTATCATGATCATTACTCATATAAATTGATGTTATATGGGTAATTCTAGATGGTTGAGGACTTTTTGTGGTAATTTGTATAGAAATAAGCTTTATTCTTTCCTATGTTCATTATGGAACATGTTGAAATGTTTGTGGTTCTAACCAAGTATTTACTATAGGAAATGGAAACCTTTGTGGTCTTTGACTAATTATCTAAGACCAACACCAAATAGGTGGTTAAATAATAGGCCCAACTATGGTATTCTAAGTTGGTTATATATAAAGATCATATATATGTGTAACAATATCCAATGTATAATAGACATGTGTAGAAAACATTTATGTATAATGATCCTAAATATATGTATCAACCTCTCTATATAATTATCCTCGATAGGTGTATCAAAAAGTCATGGTGGTTATGGGGGTAGATGAGGATATTTCACTCACTATATAGGGTACTCACACCATACTCATGTAAATGTAACCAATTCATTATTGTGTATGTGCTTTAGGCGTTAATGTACTATGGAAGGTATTGCTTGTAATATTTACATTCATAAGTGTCCTAAAACATGCCAAAAACCATACTACTCTATAGAACTAAGAATGGTATGTATAGTCTATTTGAGCCCACCTAAAGAGATAACTATTGTGTTTAACACACCCCTTATTTCTAAAAGTGGGAGACCCTATTCAGAATTTCTCAAATTTGAGTTTCCTAGAGTTTTGATCTCTCGTAGATCAGCATCTTTCCTTTTAATCCTTGGATTTATTAACCCTAGTTTTATCATGCATATAATATATTAATAGTGGCATTTAATACCTATTAATCCCCCCATTACTTATAATTTTAAGTATAGTCAAGGATTTGTCATGTCTTAAGAAATATAACACAATATTGCAGTTATAATATTTTTATCGCACTAACATTCTAATCTACCAATTTGGACTTATTTTGAATCTCTAAGTATCTAAGTCCTAGAGTCAAATTTTCCCAAAGTCTTTCATGGAACCTTATAAATCTCCATCAATAAGAAGGTGAGTTGTATTTTATTGTGTTTCTTCTATTTTTACTTAATCTCTTTTCATGGATTTTCATAGGTTGATAAACCAAATCAAAAAGTGTCATGTGGTTCTAGTTGTCAAAGCTACTAAAACACATTAGTATCCTAGAGTTGATAGAGATGTTAGATATTGGGAGTGTCTAACCAATCAAATCCTCTAGATATCAAAATGGTTAGTCTCTTACAATTTATAAGGATGTCAAAACTCAAGAGATCCTAACCAAAATGAGAACACATTTCATGGCCTCGATGACTAGAGGTGTAAGAACTCAACTAATTAGATGGTTCCACTATCAAGGTTGTTAATCTCCCAATCATGAGAGAGATTTTAAAACCTAGAATAGTTTAACAGAATGAAATGATTCCATGTGGACTATTTTTAAAGTTATCAATCTCTTGACCTTGATAGAGATGTCAAAGCTTAGGATATCTTGACCTACTAGGTCATGCCATGTGGAACTTCTATGTAGATTGGTAGAGGAAGCCCAAGAAGCTCCCAGCTAGTCCAATCAAGGTAACTCAAACTTAAGGGACTAATAAAAATATGTCATTCCTCTATTTAGCTACTCCTACTATTGAAAATTGAAAAAATAATTATTAAGCCACATGTAGGTGGTAGTCATTACAATCAGGATCAATCAGTGATGGACATGTGGCATAGGAAATAGGTTTCCAAGATGTCATTGGAATGAAATGGACATGTTATTACCACACACATAGAACTAATGAAATGGGTAATTGGGCCTTGATTGTTCAAATTAAATCATTGTGTCATAATCACTAGATATATTAGGCAACATATATTTGAAATCACTGAGTTTGAGTACATATTGGGAAATAGTAAAATATGACCACCAATTCAAATTTTAATTCATGCTAACTAAGCCTCCATGCACCATCAATATTTGGGATATTTTTGGATCCTTATAATTACCTATGGGTGAGCTTATTTACCATTATTGATCCCATTTACCTAGTATTCCTTCTTATTTTATATGCATTCCTATGCCTTTTATTCATCTCTCACTCATAACACATTTTCACAAGAGAGATAACCCTTTCTGTAGTAGTTGGTCCCTCTTCTTCCAACCCCATATCTGAGCCTAAGTATAAATAGACCATATTTTTGTATGGCCTAAAGTGTTTCAAGCACTATAATGAGATTTTCAAGGTAATCAACTTGGTGCCCAATTTTTTTTCCAATGATGATTAAGACAAGGCCAAGTTTGGATATGACTTTCAGGCATATGAGAAATGAGGTATGCACTAAACCAATACCAATTTGGAGGTCTTCCCTTGTGTTTATTTATTTAGAAAATTATTACTTTTTGCTAAGAAGGCACAAGATGGTGATTACGACATGGTTTAATCCATGTTTTCTTTCCATTAGATCATGAATATCTTGAAAGGTAGTTTAAAATCTTATTACATCCTCCCAGAATATATAGTCACCTATGATTTATCTATAGTGAGCACTTGGATCAACACTTACTAGATATATAATGTCCTAAAGGATTAGGTAGAGAACCTAGATGTTATATGCATCAAAAAAATGGATGTGAATGGCTACACCATTTGCACCTTCAATGAGGGAATTCATGTTTTAATGATATTATTGGATTGATTTTTCATTTAAAGTGACAACCTACACACTAAACTCTTGTGGGTGCTCATGTTGGATACCATCCTCAAAGGTGATCAGGTTCCCAACCTTGGGGGTTGATCAATTTAAACTTAATCAAGGAAGTGAGAGATTTTCAAGGAGGATAAAACTTTTACATGATGATATAATTGGTAGATTTAGTCTGTGCAATGATCACATTCAAGACTTCTACCTTTCTAGCATGGGTTCCTGGAGGAGAAGTGGTCTATGCAATTTTTTACAAACTATATGACCACCATTATTAGAACCATGTCTAAGATATATGTGATTACTTCTACCCCATGGTATATATGGATATTAATGAGGTAGCCATTCCTTGGATATTAAAGGAGATAAGGGACTCTTTTACCCTCATTAGAAACTATTGGTATTAAAATGATATCACCATCATTTAATTGATAGGTACCCTCAAGGATCCTCTCCACCTATCCTATCAAGTCACAAATTGATTAGATATCACATATAAAATGGTGGAGAGAATATTAAACCATTACATTAACTACTAATAAAATTATTACCTACCCTTTTCAATCACCATCAAGCACCACATGAATAAGGCATTCCCCCTTTGAAAAATATGGTAGCTAGAAGGAACTACTATGACTTAGGCATGGCTGAATATAAAGACTAAGACCTACATGAAATCATTTACACCCATGTGTTAAGGTACTAATCCCACCAAAACATCAAATATAGACACTATCCCCATGAAGTTGATGTGCTCTATCTTAACCCAAATGATGATCAATATGTGTTCATTTAGATTGCAATGAAGAAGAATAAGAAAGGAAAGAAGGCTTAGCCTAGGCCATCCACCCTAGTTATCCTTGCCTCCTCGACATAACTTATCTAAGAAGAGATGTTTAGGTAGGCCCCTTAGATCTCAAAATTATTATACAAGGATTAGTAGCTCCTTATCCTCCTAGACCTTATCTTATGTGAGTTTCACCTCCATGTACCTCTACTCTAGCTCTATCACTTCCCATGGCCTAAGTAACTCAACCCAAGTAGTGCAAGCTTGAATCACCCAAAATAAATAATCTTGAACTCAAGATTATCAAAATTAGGATATATAAGTTCTCATTTGAAATTAATAACATCCTAAAGATAATACTAATGTAGGACTAAAACTTGACACCTGTGTAGATACCTCTCCCGAATCCCACCATTCCTTCATAACCTAGTAGAACCCCTCCTAGTTTACCTTTCCCAAAACAAGCCACTTAAGTTATGCCCCACTTTTCCTTATTCCACCCCTTACAAAATTCACCCATGTTTTATTGGATTAAACTATGTATAACATTCTCACCTCCTAGTTCCCATTTTCACAATCCATTCCATAATTAGAGATCTCTACAACACCCCCACCAGTTGTTATATAAGTATATATACATATAAGTCCCCAATATCCATTAATTTTTATTTAATCCCTAGTAAAAGGAGAACCCATATACATAATTCAATCAGCCCCAAACATAAAAATGATAACATCAGTTTCCCCATAGATTCCTTAGTCAGTCCTTATGGCATCTACCACCCCAAATCCATCTACTATAGAATTTGAAGATGATCTAGGAAAGAGGTCTAGAAAGAAACAAAATGTGACTCATCCCTAGCCTCCTACACCACCACTTATTTATAACCACATTAATTTGAGTCCTCCCTTATCTATTATTTTAGACACCTATGGAGTTGGTTTTAACCAACCAATTTCCTCCCTTATACTAAATGCCCCTCTCCTTGGTATCATTACCCCATATTTTAATTTGACCTAGAGATAGTATAAGGCATAGATGTTCCCTTGAGACTCTCCTTTCATCTTTACCCCTTTCATCCCCATGCCTTCTCATCCTCCATTTCTCTCTTCCTTCATTATATCCATTTCATCTATTCCCACTCCACCTAGACCTCCACCTATCATATCCATATTTATCACCCCACCAACACCTCCTTATACCCTAGGAGTAGCCATAGTGTCATAGGTGCCTGAGATGACTATATAGGGTGATCCTTATATATAGTGGGAATTAAAACACACCATAAGGAACATGAGATGAATATTAACCCATAATTTCATCTAGGAGGGAAACCCTATGATCTTTACAACTTATCAAAACCTATTCTCCCTCACCAAAGTGAGGAAATCCATGGGAGAAGAGAAAGTGGTTGAAGACCTAGTATTTATGCTTTGGGATGCACATGATATGTCAAATAAGTTGATAGAGGATATGTAAGAACAAGTTTTATCCCTAGAAGCACAAGCAAATATCTCCTTCTTTGTGGATCTAATCTAAAAATTCAAGGATACCCTTATGTAGCTTTTCTCAACTCTAGGATAAGTGGTCAAGACTTTAGAAAATAGAAAATTACATCTCCTTAGGTCTCAAACATATTTAAAAATAATTTCTCTCATGAAGAGAAAATGTAGGACATTGATTATGGTCAAACATAAAGGCATGTTCCTTGAATTTAAGCTCATGCCCACTTTAGACCTGAGCCTCTACCAAAAAAATGATGGGAACTTGAATATTGTGATTGAAAAATGGCTAAGCCTCATGTAAACAGTGGTGGACCCTATGAAAGAAGTCAAATAAAATATTTTGGCCTACTTTTATGATTTCAACATCACCATGATATTACCTTTAGATAAACCTCTACTAGATAAAGGCAAGTTTGAAGTTCACTTAGGTCACTTAGATTAGGTCATGAGGAGTAAAGTGGCAAAACCCAATAAGGATGGAGCCCAGATGGTGCTTGAACTCTCTACTCAATCCACTACAAGAATCAATTAGTTATTAGAGGTCAAGGTGTACATAGAGGCCCCACTTTAAATATATCAAAGATTAGTGGGATAATTAGAGGTGATATTTCAAGATCCACTAATTAATATGGCCAAGTTAGATTTGAAGTTTGACCTATTGGTAGTTATGTTATCTACGAAGGAGACATAATCCAAGTGATTGGGAGGTAGTTCATTAATAGTTCATCCACATATCAGTTAGGTGGCCCTCATCTATAATTTTGAGTGGAGTAGAAGATAATCTCCCCATTTTTTTTAATTCATGTAGTTGTAACAAAAATTTTGAAGCCATCATGTCCAAGGATGGGAATCTCATTTTATTTGGATGTGAGCCCCATACTCTACATACTATAAGTTGTAATCTTTTTGAATGGTCAAAAAATTTGGTTTCAAAGTGATGTTATAATCAAGCCAAGATTACACCTACTATTCCTCACCCTTTTGAGATTTTAGTGTCTACCATGGTTGGCATGTTTGTAAATAAATTCTATTTTAATGAATGTTATTTATTAATTTTTGCTAAACTAGTTGGTTTGTTTTCT
This sequence comes from Torreya grandis, assembly GCA_037957365.1. NCBI lineage: Eukaryota > Viridiplantae > Streptophyta > Pinopsida > Cupressales > Taxaceae > Torreya > Torreya grandis. The sequence continues at coordinate 530,397 of JARHVA010003246.1, forward strand.
AATGTGTCATTCATTTCAGATTTGAATAAATGTTGATGTTAAATAATTGATCAAGTGATTTATTACTCCTATGAATGTAATAGTTATAATTTACTCATTTTTATAACTTGTTTGTAAATATTTCTCACTTTCTTTGCAACACATATAATATATGTACTTGAGTTACACATTATATTGAGGAATATATGTGTTATCTATTACATGCTTTTTTAAGTGTTTATATTTAGTGAAGGGTTTAGAAATTAAGCCCTCATCTCTATTTTATTGAGGATATTTTCCGTATGTATGGCACATAGTGGTATAAATTTGGTAGGGTACACATATAACTAAATTCTTAAATCATTAGCACCCTTTCAAACCTGAAATCATTTATTTTCTACCCTACTTTGCCTTGACCTTTTATGTTTATTTTGGAGTTAAAATACCTCTCCCCTCTTTATGAAATCAATGATGTATGATTTAATGGAAAATTATAAATAAGGCATATTTCATATGATAATTAATTGAGGTAAAACCACACATACAATTCATCCTTTAGTGGTAACACTTAATACTCTATTAATAAAATAAGGTTAAATTTCTAGGTCCTTGGACTAAACCAACATTAGTCCTAAAATTAATGAGGGGATATATTTATACCATGTATTATTTCTCACTTTCCTCTTTGGGACACTCAAAACCATAAGCTCCTTCAGATGCATACATGATCTTGGGTTGTACAACAAATTACCATTAGAAGGAGGGCATTGAATGTTAAACCATTTTATACTTTCCATCTAGCATTTGAGTAATTATCAATAAGCCTTGAAGTAATTTTATATTGAATTACTTATTATTTCCCTTCCTTTACAATTTTTCCATTATTATGTGCCTCAAACACAAATAAAATATTGGCACTAGAAGGAGGACCTTTGTGTTACTCAATATTATTGCTTTATATCTAACATTTTATACCATTATCATGAGCATATAACCCCTGTAGGAATATATACAAATCAAGGTAGACCCTACTAAGAAATTCTTAATACAAGGTTGGATTTAAGAAAATATGGAACCTAATACATGGATTACCAAGTTTAAGTCTGGGTGAGGTAGGTTTATTATTTCACCCTTTCAAGTGCATTGGATAACTTGATATCAAAAAAATAGACTGAGACCTATCCTTGACTCCACTATCTCATCCTCCAATTCTCATCCAAACTGACCACCCACAATGGCTCTCCAAATGTCCTATTTAGTTGGGTTAGATATAAATGTTCCTATACTTATCCATGACTTACCTATGAACCCACAAAGTCACGTTTACCATTTCAATATTAGTTTACAATGAATAGATGAAGAACATGTGACCTCATACAAAAATACCCTAAGACTTCTCAATATATAACATGAATATGTGGAATTCATGATAATTCCCTTTACCTTAATGGATTCAATTTATGATTGGTTCTTTAGCCTCCCTATAAACACAATTGCATGTTGGGACTAGTTCAGTGGTGATTTATTTCCCAATTTGGGAAAGTTATTGAACCTAGAATCCTTTATCAATAGTTCAATTACATTAAATGAGAATCCCATGGGTCTATTAGAAACATAATAATGGGTTTTAAAAAATATATAATATGGTTAGTTTGATTTATCATCCTAATGCCTAATTATCCCTTGAGATGTATAAGAATTATTTAGACCCTTCGATGGCCACATCACTAAGATGAGACCCCATGATAATAGACTTACCCCTAGATTATGATGAAACCATAAAATTTCATAGGTAATTGAACCCTGAAGTTATAATGATTTATCCTATCCCTAATTCATTAATACATATGCATGTGTCGATATTATTACCCAAAACAAACTAGAATATTCTAATTCTCTATCCACTACCCATAATTAACAAAATCCCTTTGAGTCATAACATTCTAAAATAACACTTGGGTTATCTAATACCAATGAAAAATGAAATGTTTCCTTAATTACAACACTAAGTAATTTTATCAACATCTAATAACACCCAATATATACCCAAAGAGTATATAAATAATGATTTCAATGCCATCCAATAAATGGTCTAAAATTTGATGAAAAAATTCATTGGCCTATAAAGATGAATGGGTAGATCTAATACTAAAATTTGAAATAAAAACTTTACCTACCAAATATAAGACATAAATTATTGTCATCCTCACAATCATCTATAACCCTCCCCAAATAGGCTACCCAAAGTAAACATCTATTAAATAGCCATGCCTAATTAGTGTTGAGTGCATAACACAACCACACATGGGGAACTTGATTGTATAGAGTTATGTATCACATTTGAGATATTACATAGATAAATGGAAGATTATGAGGTGGTCCCAAATAACCTAGAATCATCTAGTATGGGTATACCTCCTAACACAACCATGGTGCTAGAAACCATGAAATTTCAAAGCCAAAGAGAAAATAGGCTAGAGGAAAGTACAAGTGAGGTTCATGCATTCCAATAGTTCCATAGGATAAACTATTCCCTTAAGAATATGAAACAATATCATTCCCTAATGACCTAAACTCCCCTAAATAATGGTGTAACCCCACCAAATCATAATGCTTAAAAGGACCCTCTACCCTTAAAAACTCATAAACTAAAAGCTCGTGTAGAGACCCAAGCAGTATAAAATAAGGTAATCTACAAAAACATATAAGACATGAAGAATATTAAATTAAATATCACACTTCATGAACTTTAATATATTAGAGAACAACATGATTTTTTACTAAAATCTCTAACTAAAAATCCAATGTAGCCTACCAAAACTAAGTAAAAAATAGCCCACACCAATGTGCTCATCCATAAAAATAAGATAAAATTACTACCCTTTATCTTAATGGTTAGGTTAGTTGGTAAGAAATTACATAACTTCCAAGTGGATTTGGTAATATCTATGAATGTAATGCGTGGATGCATTTGTGAAATGTTATGGTTAGTCCCCATCAAGTTAGACAAGGTAGTGATTCATCTCAACAAATCATAGGTCAAGGTAATAGGTGAGATTTTGAATGTCCACATGAAACTAAATTCTAAACCTAAGATTAAATAGTTCATAGACATTTAGGTGGTAAAACTTATTGAGTCCTACATAGTGTTCCTCAATAGTGATGGGTCTAAAACCTTAAATGGTACATGGACACTAATTTATCCATATGTCATTACCCTAAAGAGGGGTAGCCAATAAAATTAGAGTGGATAGGTAACCCCACATGAAATACATGATAGCATAGTAAAATTATATCAATGATAAAGTGAACCTCATGTCCTTAGACTTATGGATTTATATGTTGATCATGAAACATAGCACAAAAAATATATAAATGAACCAAAAAAGCTAGGCTTATGGTCCCTATATGTAGATAAGGCCCCTTCTAAATGAGGCAATGGAGTAGGTGTTTTACTAATGGACCCACAAACAAAGAGACATATATCTTCATATAGGTTAAAACTTCCTTACATCAATAATATAGTAGAGTTTGAGGTGTTAATCTTAGGTTTATAATTTGTATTAAAATATAAGACAAAGGAACTGAGAGTTTTTAGTGATTCTGAGCAAGTCATTACTAAGTTAAGAGTAGGTTTCAATGTAAAGATTCATACCTCATAAATTATAAGCATAGAGACTAAGACTTTTTTTTTAACTAAACGGGGGTAAAAATTTATTCAAAAACAAGAAAAAGCCATAGTTACAAATTTTTTTCCTAATCCACCATGTGAATCAATTCCTAATACATACTAGCAGGGAGCATTCCCTGATCCGTAATATTCCAAGTATGACCATTCTCCGATGCCCATTTGGCAAGATGATCAGCAACACCATTCCATTCCCGGGGGATGTGATTGAAGGAACTTGAATTGAAAGAAGTACTTAAATGCCTAATCTAGTGGACAATAACACTTAGATGCCAATCCACTTTACCTGTAGGCCCGTTATTCACCAAATTTATCACCACTTTCAAATCAAATTCACAGATAACCTCATAATATCCCTGTTGATAGCAGAACTTCATAGCCTCCAGAATCACCATTACTTCCATGTGGTTATTTGTGTGACAACCTTTGTAAATTGAGAAGAGAAACTTGATATTCCTAGAACAATCCTGAGCAATACCACCTATACCAGCCTCACTTGGGTTCCCCCTTGTGGAACCATCTGTATTTATTTTAACCACTCCATCTTTAGGGGAAGTCCAGTGGCCTATTTTGTTGACAGGTCACATCTTTGGACATCTCCCAGTCATCGACATTCTGCTCATCCCAAAATCCAAGCTCGAGCTCATGACCAATCCTAGGCATGTGAATAACCCAGCCGCTTCCAAGTCCAAGTCCGCACCATGCAAGCATTTAAACTGCAAAGTTTCCTACACTGAATTCAGAAATTTCATCCATAGCGAGCTTAGCTCGAGTTGCGTGCCCCTAAAAACTCTCTTGTTTCATTCAAACCAAACATTCCATAAGATGAATGATGGGCCAATAGCCCAGGCACTTTGTAAGATGGAACTCCTTCCTGGAGCTTGTCCCAGTTTGTTCCAAAATTCAATCAACGAATGGACATGGCGACAGGGGATGCCCCAGGCAATCCACCACAGGTGCCAAACTCGTTTAACAAAGGGACATTGAAAGAATAAATGCGCACCTATTTCTTCACTATTATGATAGAAAACACAAATAGATGGCCCCTGAAAGCCACATTTGCACAAATTGTCCCAGGTGAGGCATTTATTGTGTGTAAGGAGCCACAAAAAAAAATTGCATTTGGGCCAAGATGTCTGGTTCCACACCTTTTTCCCCCAATAGAACTGATCTCCATTGAGAGTTTGGTGAATCAAAGTCTTATACCCAGTAGAAACGAAATATTGTCCTGTCGCCTCTCTAGCCCAAGCAAACATCACTTCCTTGTAAAAAATTACACCCTCTGGACTCGAGGATTTGAGCTAATTCTCGCTTCTCCTCTACCATACCTCCTAGTGGCCAATCGGAGCAGTTTTTCCATCTATAACCAATAGACAAACCTATGCTAATAGTCTCTTTATAATGCATCATCGTATTCTAGCCAGTAGCATGAAAGGAATTAGCAAGAGTCTGTAAATGTGGATGTGAAACTAATATGGGTGGCGCACCATCCCATGAGTCTTCCCAGAAAAGGGCTTTAGTTCCACTATTACACACCCAAAACAGGCTCTGCTTCACTAATTGCGCTCTAGCCTTAAGGGTGCCCCATACCATCGAGCCTCTACCCTTAAGAGGAAGTCTGGATATATCATGTGAAGCAATACCCAGAAAGTATTTCACTGTCAAGATGTGGGCCCATAGGGAGGATTGGTTAGAGCACCACCTCTAATATAACTTGGTAGCTAAAGCTTGGCTGGCCAAAATAGCTGACCGTAATCCAAGTCCTCCATCTTGCTTTAGTCTGCACACCATTGCCCAATTGATAAGACTCCATTTCGTATTTTTTATATTCCCACTCCAAAGAAACTTCCTAAAGAGGGCATCATATTCCTTTAGGAAGTATGTTGGAGCAACCTGCACCATGCTACGGTATATAGGTAACGCCTGAATGATAGATTGAAGGAAAATTACTCTACCAGTAGTAGATAGCCATCGGTGAGTCCAATGACTAATTTTTTGTCTTAGCTTGTCCAACACATTTTGCCAAAAAAAACCTAGGCTACCTTCCCACAACTATGGGAATACCCAAATAAGTCACTGGAAGTGTTTGAATCTGGAACCTCAGTATGGCAGCTATCCTCCTCTGAATAGACTCAGGTGTATTGAAAAAGAAGATTAAGGATTTATGGTCATTTATCTTTTGTCTAGAGGCCTACAAATAATTATCCAGTGTGAAGCAGAAAGCTTTCACTTCCCCGATTCGAGCTCTACCAGCTAAGATAGTATCATCAACGAATTGGAGGTGGGTCAAGGAGGATATATATCTCCCCCATTTCCAGCCATGTAAAATACTTCAAGAGACTCGATCTTTGAAGAGCCACCCCAACCCCTCAGCCATAATGATGAATAGGTACGGTGAGAGCAGATCTCCTTGACGAAGGCCTCTCGAGGCATTAAAAAGCTCAGAGGGTGCTCCATTTATAAGGACTGAGAAGGAGGGCATAGAAATGCAGCTGAGCACCCATATAATCCACTCCTGATTAAAGCCAAATGCTGAGAGAATTTTGCTCAAGAATCTCCAGCTAACTCTGTCATAAGCTTTGGCAAGGTCAAGCTTAATGAACATTGCCCTCTCCTATGAAATACTCATAGAATGAATGGCCTCCGAGGCAATCACCACCCCATCTAATATCTGATTTCCTGCAACAAAACCACCTTGCTCCTCTGAAATAAGACAAGGGAGGAGTCCTTTTAGCCTTTGTGCTATAAGTTTAGAAATGATTTTGTAGATCATGTTGCACAGCGCAATAGGCCTATACATTTCCAACTTATCTACCTGCTCCTTCTTTGGAATAAGAGCAAGGAATGTAGCATTCAAGGCTATAAGCATTTCCTTACTGGAATAAGATTCCTGAATCACTTCCATCAAATCTTGCTTAATGAAATCCCAAAAGTCTTGGAAGAATTTTGTCGAAAATCCATCTGGCCTAGGGGCTTTGCCTCTCTTCATACTAAAAACTACCTCCTCCACTTCAGCCATAGCAACTAGCCACATAAGCCTCTCATTCATATCTTCATTCACTAATGTAGGAATGCAATCTAAAATAGTATTTTCTACCCCTTCATCAGGTACTGGATCACTGGTGAAAAGTTCAAAAAAGTACCGAATAGCTTCCCTATTAATAGCATGGGTAGAGGTTAGACAAGTCCCATCCTGAGTAACAAGAGAGGTAATAAAATTCTTGTTGCAGTGAGCTTGAACAGAGTGATGGAAAAAAGTTGTGTTCTTGTCTCCCTCCTATAGCCAATCAATGCAGGCTTTCTCTTTTCAATATATTTCTTCTCGAAGTTCCCATTCTGTTACAACATTTGCAGCTCTAGCCTCTGCCAAATGAAGGCTATCCGAAATTCCATCCTCCCTTATCTACCTGGTTATTTCATCAAGTTGATCTTGTGCCTCTTCTTGCTACAGGTTAAATTTCCAAAGCAAGTTCTATTCCAAATCTGTAGTTTTCTTTTAACATACTAGAGTTTTTTAAGAAAATAATACATCAATGTCCCATATGCAGGGCCGCCTTGCCTCCACCATTAGCCGATACAGTCATGAAGAGCTGGATCTCTAAGCCACATCAACTGAAATTTGAATGGCAGATTTTTGGGACCCCCAATATAACCAATGGACAGCTTAATAGGCCAGTGGTCAGATCCTCTCCAATCCAAGATTTTAGAGGTGACTGACATAGCACTAGACTACCAAAAGCAAGAAACTAAAAATCTATCAAGGTGTTCAGAGATGGCAGCATTACCTAATCTTTTGTTGCACCAGATGAAGCATCCATTTAAAGGTCTAACATCAGAGAGGTGAAGCACTTCAACATTATGGTGAAAGCATTTTGAAGAAGGCCCTAACTGGTTTAACCCTCCTTTTTTCTCTTCCAGACTCAGCACTACATTAAAGTCACCTGCAACTATCCATGATAGAAATGGAAAGCACGTTCAGATGTAGCAGATGTGTTCCTAGAGCTTAAATTGTCCCTCCATATCCACAGGTGCATACACTATGGTGATTAAGCACAGTTCACTGATTTCAAAAGAGGATGCCACCACAGACAAAGCTGAAATACTGGCAATCCAGTGCATGGGTAGAATTTTCCTTGGGTCCCATCCCATAGCTATGCCTCCTGAGCTGCCCCGAGCACCTAAACATTGCCACTGTCCTATTGGCCAAATATTTGGTGTATAGGCAAAAAGTGAGTCTACCGATAATTTAGTCTCTTGAATACATAAAATATCCAGAGTATGTTTCCACACCAAGCTTCTTATAGCTTTTTGTCTAGGGGGGCTATTCAGACCCCTTACATTCCATGCTAAGACTATCATTGAATGGATTGGGGGAAATGCTCATCCAAGGTTTTAACAACCCCAGCCTCCACCAGCAAATCACCTATAATTTTAAGTTTGTCTTGGTCCTTTCTATGCCCACCTTTGGACATAACTGCTGAGGTGACCTGCTTGAATTGTTTATGTGCTAATCCAAATGCCAAAGTAGGTCCTTTTTCCTTCTTTCCAGCATCTCCTTCCTTGACCACATCAACCCATCTTCCCTTTTGCTCTTTCCCTTCACAAGAAGCCTCTATCATTCCTTCTTCCTGTCTCAAAGCATTATCAATAGGTGCATGGATCATCATTTCTTGCCCTTCATGGAAGTTAGTGAATTGCTTAGAATGCTCCACATCCTCCCCCTGTTCATCCATCAGAATACCATCATTGAGAACCATGCAATCCAGGGCATCAAATATATTAAACCCCAAGTCCACCTGCCTATCTGCATTCCCTCATTTCCATCCATGACCTCTCGCTCACCTTCAAACTGGCATGAAGCCATCCTACCCAGCATGAGTTTGGTCACCTGCCCCTTACGCCAGGCTTGCATTATTTGAACCATCCCCCTTACCCAACCTGTCCAGTTGATTTTTCACATTTTTTGGTAGGATCAGATGCCAACTCTCTTTTCCAGCATAAGTTGTGTTTGGTGCTAAAGATTTAGGTCTAATTCCTTTATCTTTGACAACCTGAGGACATTGATGATGCAGATGTCTGTATACATGGCAAATTCTACACCTGAAGGGAATGGCGTCATAATCAATTTATTGAATCCATGACAGGGACCCCATGCAAATCTCTATAGAGTCTAGCAATGGGTTATTCAAATTGATATCTATGCAAATACGGGCATAAGATATCACCTTCTTGTCCAATGATTGATGTGCAATAGCTACTAGTGTTCCCAGCATAGCTGCTATTTGCCTGAGTATATCCTCTCTCCAAAATTCTAGTGGAAGCCGAGGGAGATGAACCCAGACTGGAACACACGCTGGGAGCTCATCAGCAGAATTGAAACCCACATGCCAGGGTTTAAGAAATAATCCCACATGCTCATAGAAGTATGGGCCTCCTTCACAAATATGATTTCAATCCACCACAGAAGAAAAACTTACCAAAAAGTAGCTATTCCCTGCCAGCATGAGATCAAAATCCCCTTCAATGACCCAGGATCGATGAATCTAGGCTTCCAAAGCCACCACAGGGATTCTAATACCCAGAAATTTGGAAATAAGGGTATGTGAAGACAGATATTCAATATCTTCCTGGACTCTCTCTTGGGGTATAATTAGAACTGATCTATCCTGGCTCCTCAGTAAGCATCCATTAACCTTGCTTAGTTTAGTCCATTCACTGGAATAGAAATCGGTTTGAGCTACCAAACTTGCCCCAGGCATCACTCCTTCCTTCTTGGGGCCTGTCGTCGGGCCGCCACTTCCACCGCCACGCCCAGCCATTGCTCCAACATAGAGACTAAGACTTAATAGATATGTTTATTTCATTTATTATTAGGAATATATAACATAGATAAATATTAATGAAATAAAGACAAAAATAAAATATAGAAAACATAACACAATAAAAACATTGATTTAATGTGGTTCACCCAAAATGGGCTACATACACATAGAAACAACTAGTTATTCTCTTATTTAGTCCAATATATGAAGGGATAAACCTATAATACATCCACTACAATCTCCTCTTCACTCACACATAGTGTGACATCATGATCACAATCCCTTCATATCAAATAAGTGTTACATATTAGGGCAAAAATGTACCAACATAATTTATACTATTAGATCTATGACCTAATAGTGAAAGGTATATATTTACTATGAAATTAAAATATCTTATAATGCATTTTTCACAAAATTTTGCTTTGGGGGTGTTGTCCCCAAACCCCTACCAGAGGGGCTCCAAGTATGGTCACCACCCCCTAGACCCTAATGGCGACCCTAGTAGAGGGTATTCCCCACCCCCCACACTGCCTCTCAAGAATTGGGAATTCTAATACGATCTAGCTCTACCATCCAACATTTAATGTCATCCCTATCTTTAGGGAAGAAAATCAAGTTGTTAACTCACTAGAAATCTTAATCACTAGATTAACTCCCCTTGGTAATGATGAATTATAGGAGTTATTCCTTTGTCCTTTTATCTTAGATAATGCAATGAATTTTTAGGTCTTTTAGGATGATCAATAGATGATCCAATTCCTTAATAATGATATGGTATTTAAAGATAATTAATGAAGAAGATAGAGACAATCCTAGATTTAAACTCTATAAGGACAAGATTATTAATACTTGGGAGAATCACATCTTGAAAGGGATGATTTCACTTGAAAATTTGTTTAATACATTCAAAATTGCACCCAAAACTAAGAAGCCCATGTTTGAGAATCAAAAGTGTTGAACCAATAATCTCAAATCTTTAGAGAGACCCCAAACCATTAACATAGGTCTTGATTGGATGGACCTAGAATTTGAAAAAATCTAAAAGTTGTTTCTAAGCTATAAATATGTGATTTATTGGGCCTATAGAGACCTCAAAGTTTTTAACCTCAAGGTAATTACTCACACCATCTCATTAAAACTAGACCAAAATATACTCAGGTAGAGGTAGAGGCTCATTAACCCAATCATGGAACACTTGATACATAAAGATTTTAAAATTGATCTCAACTAGAATAATCTTCCCAGTGCATCACCCTAGTTGGGTAACCAACCTAGTATCCATGAATAAAAATAATGTATACATATGATTATGCATAGTCTTCAAAATCTAAAAAGATTTAGATAAAGATAATTATCCATTGCCTTCCCTTGATGAAGTGATCTATATGGTGAGGGGATCCTAGATGATGTCCCTATTGGATGGATTCTTAGGATACAATCAAGTCTTGGTAAATTTGGAGGATTAAGCTAAAATTGCATTGACCACTAAATGGGGTATGTTTACCTACAAGTGAATTCCATTTAGATTGGTCAATGCCAAAGAAACATTTAAAAGGTCTATGGATTATAGTTTTAAAGGTTTAATTTAGAAATGTATAATAATTTACTAAGATGATCTAAATATGTTCTCAAAATATAGGTCAGATCACATTCTCCATTTGTAGAAGGTATTCAATAGGTGCAAGGGGTATGGCATCTCTTTAAATGTAAGAAGATCATGATTGGTGTTAATTTAGGTAAGATTATTGGTCATATCAACATGAAGGAAGATATTTATATTGATCTCAAAAGAGTTGTTATGATTTCCAAATTACCTCTACCTAATAGCAAGAAAAAGTTAAAATCATTTTTTGGGAAAATTATTTTTGTTCACAAGTTCATTTCTAGATTTGCCAAAATTGTAAAGCATCTAAATCCTATGTTGAAATAGTATGAAAAAGTGAAGTGGAATTCCAAATCTAATAAGGATTTCAAAGATATAAAATATGATATCATGCAAGCACCCATGATGATTAACGTAAACTATACAAAGGATTTATAAATCTATCTTTTCACCTCTAAGCACATCATATCTACCTATCTTACACAAAGATGAAATAGGGAAGATCACCCTATTTATTTTATGATCACCAATTTTAAATGTGTATAACTAAAATATTCTAACTTTGAAAAGTATGCCTATGCATTCATTAAAATGTAAAGAAGTTTTCCCATTACATTCTTAGCAATAAGGTACATGCAATTGTGCTAGACCCATCCATCAAGAAAATTTTGGGTCAGAATGAGTTGGGAAAATATAGAGTATGATGGATGACTAGGTTATTAGAGTATGATATGGAAACAAAACTTTTTAATTTGGTTAGAGGTTAGGGCCTTACTAAATTGATAAATAAAATTTATATGAGTATATTTGTGCACTATTTAGACCAAGAGATAGTACTATAATAATATTGGTATGGCCCAATTATACATTACCTTCTCCATGGGAAAACATTTAATAGGCTAACTCAAATGTATAAAATATCCCTCATATTGATGACAACATAATATTTGTTTAATAAAGGAGACCTCTTTATGAAAATTCATGATGACATCTATCTCAAATGCTTATCAGAAGTTGAAACCAAATAAGTAATGGTTAATTTCCATGAGAATCTATTAATTATCCATTTAGAATAAAATGTAATGGCACACAAGATACTTTGGGAAAGATACTACTAGTCTACCCTATTCAAATATGTCCATGTTCACATTAGGAGATTCCATTAGTGTCAAACCTTTACTAAAAGAGGAACCCACGATGCAATGTTATTACAGTAAGTTATAAAAACAACACCACTCACCCAATTGGGACTAGATTTTGTGGGGTTCATAAACCTCAAATCCTTAGTAGGCCATAATTTTGTTCTCATTAGTGGAAATAAAGAAAATCACTATAACTAAAGTCATCAAATTTATGGTTAATAATATAACCACTCAATTCAAAACCCTTGCCTCATTGGTGTGTGATAATTGTCCTACATTTGAATCTATAGAGTTCATCAAATGGGAATACAATGAAGGGATCACCTTGATATTCTCATCTAATTACTATTCATAAGGAAATGGATTGGTAGAGTCTACTAATTAAAACATGATTAATGCCATTAATAATTTTATAGAGAAGAAACCTTGGGAATGGCATTTTCTACTAAAATTTGCTCTATGGGCTGACCATAATAGGTATAAACAAGCACTTAAAATATCACTATTTATATAGTTATATGGATTGGATCTATTTCTACCAATCATATTTAGAATCCCTACTTAAAAATTTATACAACAGTATATAAAGCATGATGATAAAGTGAATTCTAGGCTCTTAGACATCATCTAGTTAGAAGAAGCTTAGGATGAAACTTTACTAAACTTCAACAAACGTTATGGCACTATCAAGTGATGGTTTGACAAAAGAGACAAGATCAAATACTTTAGGATTTATAGTCTAGTACTATTTTGGGATAGAGCCCACAAAAATAAGGGCCAACACACTAAGTTTGATCCTCTATAGATCATCTCCTACTAGATATTTGATCTACTTAGGTAGAATGTATTCTAACTCATTGAACTTGATGGTAATGACCTCCCACTACATGTGAATGTATAGCTCCTAAACCATTACTTCTCAACTTCCCCTTCCAATGTAAATTTGGAAAGACTTTGGTGAATATGGTAATGTATATATTAGACTAGTTCACTTCTAGTTATGTGTTTGCTTTTCGTTGTGTTTAATACTATCTTTGTTTTTTGGTTGTCCATTTGTCCCTTGTTAACCTTGCTCTATTTTCCACATTCAAAGGATGCTGTGATTCATGAAGAGGAACCAAACTCATAAAATGGTAATAACCACTTTAGAAAAGGGAAAAAAGCATATAAGGTATTGGTAGGATTTAGAAACATAAATGGCAAGCTTTAATTTTGAAGTAATTTAAGGATTATGAATAGTCATTTAATTTTCAGATCTCTAAGGCCAATGATTTGTAATAAAATAAGTAAATTTTATAACAATTATATTTATCAATAGTATTCATCAAAACTATACTTAATAAAGCATCTTCAAGAATCATAGGATCACAAAACCAATATAAGATCTTTGCATATTCAGAGATTTTCAAACATCCCATTAGCCATGGCTTGGTTCTAAACCCTCAATGGATAGAACTATAAAAAAAATTCATAAGAAAATTTTAAAACAAAGAATTGATAAAAAAAACACAAAATCTAAATTTTGAGTCTTCCTCAAAATGGTTATTTAGGAAACATCCATCATAGGATTTTAGGCTCGACTAATAAAGGATGAAGACCTCAAATGGGACTAGAGGTATATCTATCATGGCTATGGACACCTATTGGTAGAAAATAAATGCCCATACCATTCCCCTCCAAGACATTTATTTAATCAATTCCATTTTTAGAAGTTCTAATACCCAAATTGATCCAAACATTTTTGAGTGAAATACAAACTAAAATAAGTATAAATCTATCACTTCACACACAAATTTATGGTCTTTTATAGATATAAATCTTAGTATGTCACTTGGTGCAACTAAATTTGGTTACTTGTTTATCTATGTCTAAATATTTTCTTATAGCCTATGAGTTGTGTAAGAATGAAGGTTTATATCTTGGTTTATAAATGATTAACACCACTTTCCCTATGGTAGTCACCATTTTTTGTGGCCAACACACCCCCTTATTATAATACATTGGGAACCCCTCTTCATAGTTTCCCAAATTCAAGTTTATCAAATTTTTTATTAGTATTTGTTAGGCCATTCATAGTTATCCTCCAATAAACACACTCTACTAACCTTATCATAACATTTATACTAGTTATAAAGGAAAGGAGACTAAGAATAAATGTTGATGGTTCAATGATCAAAATATACTTCAATCTTTTATTAAGATTTATAACACCCCCGCATAAACATTACTCAATATTTTAAAAGAATAATTACTACCATCATAATGTAATAATTGATAAGTATTTAGACTGCTAACGGCATCCCATAAGATGGCTTCATAATTAACAAAGAGAAATACATATATATATAATTAGCAATGGAAAATAACAAAAATATAAATCGTAGAACACATACAAGAATTGTTGATCTCTTAAATTGAAGCTAGAATAAAATAATTACTAGATATATTCCTCATAACTAAAATAAAATAAACATTTATAAACGGTGTACTAATTTAGTCCAATGTTGTATAAAGTTTAGACTAATATAATAGGTATAGGCCCAAATTTTCTCATCTAATAAGAAAAAGAAGTATGAAGGAGGGCTAAATTACAATACAAAATTTACCTTCTTCTACATGAATGTAATAATTATAAAGAAAGTTTTTTTTAGAGTGCCTAATAAATATAGGCCATATAAGACCATCTAAAGGACATTTTAGCCCATGATGAGTAATGGAATGTTGTAGGATAGCATATAGTTGTTAATAATCACTGAAAAGGGAAGTTCAACCTCTAAAACTCCTAAGTAGGCTCAAAATATGAATTATGTCTTGTTAAAGAGTGATTTATAGTGAAATACACTAAATTTTTTAAGTGGAGATATCTAAGTAAACCATAAATAGGAAAAATGATACTACTCAAATTTTGTTACTTTCACTTCCTTAAACCAAATAATACATATTCATACAAGACTAGTTATTATTAGCATAGCAAAGACATGGATTAATTCACTTGCCTAACACTCAAACCTCCCTGATTGATTTACACTTTACTACTTTTCCTTCTTCCTACTAACATGGAATCATCCTTAATATAGTATCATATCTCTAAAATTCACCATGCCATTATCATTTTCAAAACATATTTTATTTTAACTTCTCTTGACTCACCTTTCCTTTAAAAATCTCTCTTCCATTCCTCATGGTACATCTAAGTTTTCTTAGCATTGAATTTCTCTTTAGCTTATCAAATGGATTACATAGATTTAATTTCATTGGTCCTTTGAGTGCCATAAATTTTTACCAATATACAAGGGTGGAATAGCTATAAAATTAAAATTCATGGTGAGATGGGATGTTAACCTTTACCATACTCAAATACATAATCACATGATTGACTACAAATCTACCTTTCTTCTCCTCTACACCATTTCACTCCCTAATAAATACCCAATGCAATAAATTTTTGACTAGATAGACATTGATATCTACACCTAAGTACCATGATGTAACAATTGAAGGTGGGGTTATAATCTATAGTCACAAGGAATGCACTTGGAGAATTAATGTATTTACAATGCCAAAATAATAGTTACTCATGAATTTAAGGTTATATTTTAACATAACCCCCAAAATCATTTTATAAAAATGTTTAAGTCCTATGTTCACCTTGTTCATCAAAATACTAATTTTTTCAATTGATAAGAAGGAATATTTCAAGGAGGTAATAATATGATATAAAAAGGCACAATTTACCTCTAGGTTAATGATGACTTTAAATCATAGTGATGCCACATGGTTATACTAGTAACATAATCTCTCATATTTATAAGCATACTTGAAGTATTAAGTTTATCATAATGGATAAACTTTTTGTCTTAGTCATACATTAATGTGAATATAAAAAGGTTATATCATGTAATACCCATGTCATAATATTTAATCTAAAACTCCAATACAAGTTTTTAGTTTATAAACAAGAAAATAACCTATTGATAAGGTTACAAAACTATCTTCATCCTACATTAAAATATCAATATCATGGTTATGACCAAATTAATGAGTTAAGTACCGTAATATCCAAAATGTCAAATAATTATACTTTATTTACTAATTCATGATTCTTTTTGTATATTATCATTTTTATTTTGTTAAGGGTTAATGATTATCCTTACTTTAAACTTTCAAATAGTCCTTAACTCAGCATGAAGATAACTTTACAAGATTTAAAAATGTAATAAAGTGATAATTAACTTGGTCATTGTTTTAATGTAGTAAAATACTTTAACAAATTTTTATCTCAATATAATTATTTAGTCATGACAATACATTCTAGTCAAGGTAACTCTAGATAGTGACCATAATGACAATATGGTATAAAATAAAGATTCAATCATACTAACAAAGGAATATATGAAAATTTAATAACAAAACCTTTATATAATCCCTACTATCCACATATTCAATGAATGATAAAATAATCAAGTAGTGATAACCAATGAGATCGCCAAAAATTCATTATCACCAGAGTAGGGTATTACATCCTCCCCTTCATAGAAGCTAACATCATCCTCGATGTATCAAAATACTCAAGTGGTAAATTACAAAAAAATCGTAATTAAAAATTGAAATAAGGAATACAAAAAACTAGTAACACAAATATAAACCATTTTTTCCAAATGATCACCAAATGGATAGCACCAAATACCACCATCAAAACTTTAATAATACTAGCACATAATACACTAAACTATTTTAAGAAAATATACACAAGTTCATTACATACTATGGTATAAGTACATTATGTTTCGATAATTTCCAAGATAAGTGCCACACAATGAAAATAACATACTAAACAAACTATGCAATGCTGATAAAAAAGTAACAACACTGATAACCAAGTAGCAACATTGATAACCAAGTAAAAATATTGGTCAATAATGTCAACTAAGTGAAGTAATATAACTCTAAATTAACTAACTCTATTCTTTATAAAATATTTGACAAATGGAATTATCTAAACTATATCCTCATTAAATAAAATCATATAAAATATACATAAAAAGTAGGGAATGGCTCCACCTAATTCTATCATGCCTTAGTCATGGGAGGAAAATATTCACTGACCACCATGCTAATATCAATTAGTATAAGGCCCTTAACATAATCTCCACTATCAAATATTAATATTTATAATTAAAAGAGACACCTAAGTGTTCTAGTGAAACCTCAGTGTTATATATAAAACCACCATGTTTGGTGGGCAAGAGAATGGTCTCAAGGCTTATCCCACAAGCTTGTCTATCCTTCCATTTAGATATATTCCAAGCTACTTATTAGCCTCCATACCATGCCATAGGCATAAAACTTATGCATATAATAACACATATGAAACCAACATCAATAAATAACCAAAATAAACATAAATTTAATTGATCATGTAACATTAAAAATAAAAAGAACAAAACCAAATGGTCTTAATCAAATAGTCAAAAACCAAAAAATTATCTATTGATTATTTCAAACATAGTTCCATGATTAGTCAATTGATATAATAAAACATAAAAATAATAAGGTGTTAGATTCAAAAACTTGATCAAAATTTAAATCAACTTAAAATAAATGTGACAAAACACTAGTGAAAATAGATAACATCATGATCATTGTGTGACTTTATAAGTCACCCAAGAGGAGAAGGAATAAAGCCATATCACGTAGAATAAATATCATTATAAAATTAAAGGAAGGATTTAATAAATATATCACCATGCGTAACATGGTATGGTTTTAAAAATTCACCACCATGACATTTATGGTAGGTTTTAAACAATCTATCACCATGCTCAACATGTAAGGGTTTAAACAATCTGCCACCATGAAGAGTGTAACATCAGTATCAATAAGCATTAAATATAATCATGTTATCTCTCATCCTTTATTTTAATGAAACCATATTGTTATCCACTAGCATAGCTCATATAAAATACCCTTGATAAAACATAGATCACTGAATGTCTATGTATAAGTACTATAAATAGAAAATTGTCTAAAAGTCTGAATGTTTCCCAATGACAACTTTCATTTGCTACATATACTAGATATATCAAGATTATCAAAGTAATCACCATAAAAGGCAAAAAAATCAATATGGTAATAATATAAAAAGGATCCAATTATTTATAAGAGGGTTAAGCTCCTTAATTTTGAGTAACTCATATGAACGAGGTCTAAAAGTGAACTCTAGATGTTCTACAATATGGGAGTGTACATAATACCTTCCAAGCAATGATGATAATGACCACATTCATTAGGTCTCACATATAATTTAGATATGAATGCCTCAAATCTATAGAACATGAATAAAGGGTTATAGTCACACTTTAACAAGGTCATTACTATAAAAATCAATGCTCACACCCACTTGGTACCAAGCATGCATTAATGGCCGACCAATACCTAGAATATAAGAGCTTGTATCTCGAGCTAACAATCACTTGGCTTCACAACCATCAATATTTATAAACTCAATTAGAGCCTTGTTTCAATAACTTTATCAAACCTCATATACTCAACCAAATGCTAAATTTACACAAGTTTAACATGGGTCTCTCAAGTACTGAGACCACTCAAAAATCTAAAAGTTTATTGCTAGGTCAATAAGTCAAATAACCAAGGACCTATTTTAAGTGTACTATCCATTTATCATTAAAAATGTGTGTCACTTCACACATACACACATTGGTTCATTATGGAATAAGTGATATCACACAATGATCATCATATCTCCTAGTGTAAAAACCATGCTTTGATATAAAAATGTCAAGCCCCATTTTTTTATGAAACAACTTTACATGATTCTAAACACTCACAACTAAACACTCACTAGTATTTTAAACAAACACACTAATTCACAAATTTATGGTATGTGCATTTACAAAAAATATGCATACATTATATACCTTCACATGAAAATAAACACACTTGATGGTACTCAAAATAATAGGTCCACTAACCATTTGTCTTGATAAAATCACCTACCATATGATAATGGATAAAACACACCCACTATGATAAAAAAAATTATATAATTTATTCCCATTTCTATGAGCTATAAGGTACCACTAGGAACCAATAAAACCAATCTAAAAATGATAAAACACCAAAATAACTCAATGTTCCAAATAGGTTTTAGCGCAAAAAGATTATTCTACCCATTAATTTATGAATAAACTAGGTTTGGAATTGAGTTACTAAAAATTGTAAAAGCATCCAATAAAAATAATACAAATTTTATATAATGATTTAAAGTTAAAATTAAACTATATCAACCTCTAATTTTTCATAATAACACATTTAGCTATATTTTTTAGGTCAATTCTAAATTGATTCTATGAGCTAAAAAGGAACAATAGGTGTAAAAACTTGGCGATTGCCTCCAAAAATGGAGCCACCATCTAAAATTTGAATGAAAAATAAATAATAATGGCTATTAGTTCTAATTATTGTATGATAGAGTTAGAGGTCTCAAGTTCTTGTTTATATAAAAACTCTCATTTGAATATTAACTTGAGCTAGTTCTAGGCTAGTTTTATCTAATTTGTAACTAGGTATCATAAAATATCATCTTATTGTGGAACTTTTAATATAAAAATAATTCATTCAATCATCAAGAATATAATTTAGATATATCTTACCACTCATCAGTATAGTTATTTTAAAATATTATAAGTCTTAATATCATACATGCCTTTTTTGAAAGGTTTCACAGAATCTTGTTGATCTGTTATGGTCAACCTATCAAAATGGATTTTTACAACACTTTAAACCACAAGCATAAACTTGCATTAATAAATCTTGATGATATTCTAGGGTTATAACTTATTTTCTCAACTTATCATTATTATAATTTGAATGGTTCACATTAAGGGCCTCCCGATCATCTTAAATTATCCACCTGGATAACCAAATCCCAAAGTTGTCATCAAAAGCTTAAATGTGGATACCCTTTTTCTAAGAAATATTTCAAACATGACACTATAATCATATCTTAGTGTTAATTAACCATAAAAAGTAACCAAATAATTTTTGGATGATATAGGTACATAAATGGTCATACACCAAGTGAGTTCATGGTAATAAAGACAATTCAAATAGACATAACTTAAAATTTCTCATAACTTATATTACAAAAGTATGATGATGATACATGTTAAAATTTTAACAAATCGTTAAAAAAATAATGATGGAGATAGCCTTCAACCCAAACATTTAAAAAATCATAATTTTTCAATCTTTCTCAAATGTACCACCATTATCCATGGTTAAATAATCAATAAAATGTTATTATAGTTTCGACTCGAGGCCTAGTCAATAACTCATTCTACTCTAGAGTTCACTCATAATGATAATAATCTCATTGATTAAGTAGCTTATTTCATTTGATTAAAATGGGGACACTCCACTTAATGGAACTAATTAGTTCTAATTATTTTTGCAACACATGTAATTTTTTAAACTGTATGACAACTAAATTTACACCATTTAACCATTTTCCTCAACTTGTGTGTAATTATTAGAAAGGAGACAAATCAAGGATTGGCTTCCTTTACCAAATAATTCATCTATTTATAATTAAGTAACTACCAAGTTAAATATTTCATTCACTAAGCATGATAAATAACATTTTAATGTTATCACAAAATCCATATATAAATAGAGGCTTATAGATTTTAATTAATTGAAGCAATTACAAATAGATTACATTCTAATATTAGGATAAATAAAAATTGTACATTAATGTCAGAGAGAAATATTATGTAATTTTCCTCATTTATAAATGAATATAGATATTATATTTCATATACAAAGCAAAAAAATAACATATAACTCAATATATTAATTTTCACATATAGACTTATATCCCACTACACTGACACAGTGAAAAGTGTGACAAATTACACTTGCAAGTGAAATCCATTATAACTTTGAAAATGCTATAAAAATAAGAAAAACATAATAAACAAATAATTAATTTAAATTAAAGATAGCTATAATAAAATAAATATCATAATTGCATAAATATCATTATAACTTCACCAAAGAATCACATACTTATGCAAGTTATCCACTTCTCATGACCTCATAATAGTAAAGAACATAATCATATAACCTAGATATTATAACTGTAATGGTAAAAGATAAGAATAATTCATAATAATAGACTTTTTACTCAATTCCCTCATTATATATTTTAACCTATTTAATATATGATCAGGCATTACATCAAGGAAAGTGACACTTCCTACACAACGGGAATATTGTTATTCACTATTTTGATATAATAGAAAATATCATTCTATAATAGACATCTAAACTATCCTCTAACTCCATTCAACATACTTTAGAAATTTAAAATTAAAAGCACTTATAGTTTCTATGATAAGGGTTTTAGTGCCATTCTATCATATAAATTGCCCTTCATATTATTCTAGTGATATTAGGCCATAGCATTTGTTAGACCATTTATAGTTATCCTTAAAAAATCTCACTCTACTAACCATATCATAACATATTTTCCTATTATAAAGGAAAGGTCTAAGAATAAAATATACTATAATTATCATTTAAATAACACTTATATGTTGATGGTTTACGAGTCAAAAATAGACTTCAATCTTTTATTAATAAATGTCAAACACTAACATATACATGAATCAAAATTTTAAAAGAACAATTGTTTCCATCATGATGCAATCATTCACAAACATTTAGACTTTTAAAGGCATCCCATAAGATGGCTACGTAATTGCTACAAGGTTCACTAATATTTTAAATCAAAACTAGAATAAAATAATTACCAGATTTATTCCTCAGAACCAAACCAAAATAAAAAATTATAGATGGCATACTAATTTAGGATAACATTTTACATAGTGTAGAGCAATCTGGCAGGTATAGGCCTAATTTTCCTCATCTAATAAGAAAAAATAAATATGAAGGAAGGATAAATGATACTTCAATAGTTATCTTCCTCTACATAAATGTAATAACTAAAATGAAAGTAAATTTTTAGAGTGCCCAACACATATAGGCCATATAATATGATCTAAAGGAAATTTTAGCCCACAATAAATAATGGAATGCTATAGGAAAACATATAATTTCTAATAATCACTAAAAATGGAAACTCAAACTATATTACTCATGAGCAGGCTCAAAATATGAATTATCTTATAAAAATGTGATTTACAATGCAATGTACTAAATTATTTAAGTGGAGCTATCTAAGTAAACTAGAAATGGGAAGAACAATATGACTAAAATTTTATTACTTTCACTTGCTTTAACCAAATAATACATATTACTATAACACTAGTTTATTACTAGCATAACAAATTGGAAGTCATGAATTTATTCACTTACCTAAAAATGAAAGCTCCATAACTGATTTTCCCTTTGTTGGTTTTCCTTCTTCCTACTAGCATGATATCCTCCTTAATCAAGTAGCATATCTCCAACAATAACCATGCCATTTTATTCTTCCAAAAATATTTTCTTTTTACTTCTCCCGACATAGATTTTCTTGTAAAATCTCTCCTCCACTCCTTATGGTGTAACTAAGTTTGATCAACATTTAATTTCTCATTCCCTTATCAAATAGCTTACATAGATTTAATTTTATTGATCCTTCAAATGTCATAAATTTTTACCAAGATATAATGATGAAATAAGTGGAAAATTAAAATATTTGATGAGATAGGATGATAACCTCCCTATACTCAAAGACATAATCACATGATTAACTAAAAATCTACATTATTTATCCTCTATGACTTTGACTCCCTAATAGATACTCTAGTCTAAGAAATATTTGACTAGATAAACATGGCTATCTCCACCTAAGTGCCATAATGGAATAATGGAATGGGGGTTTGAGTCTAAATTCACAAGGAATGCACTTGGAGAATTAATTTCTTTATAATTTCAAAATAATATTTACTCATGACTTGAGGCCATATATTAACATAGCCCCCAAAATTAATTTATAACCATGCTCAAACCCCATGTTTTCCATGTTCATCAAAATATTAATTTTTTCAAAAGATAAAAAGGAATATTTTAAGAGTGTAATAATATGATATAAAAATGCACAATTGACCTCTAGATTAATGGTGACCTTCAACAATAGTGATGTCGCATGGTTATCCTGATAACATAATATCTCATATTTATAAGCATACTTTAAGTAGTAAGGTTATTGTAATTTCCAAAATTTTGGGCTTAGTCATACATTAGAGAAAATATAACAATGAGGTTATATCATGTAATACCCATGTTAACATTTTAATCTAAAACTCTAGTACAAGATTTTAGTTTAAAAATAATAAAACATCATGTTGATAAGGTCAAAAAAATATCTTTGGACCACACTAAAACATCAATATCATGGATATGACCAAATTAACAAGGTAAGTCCCATAGTCTTCATAAGGTCAAAACATTATACTTTATTTATTAACTCATGATTCTTTTCATATATTATCATTTTTATTTTGTTATGGTTCAATGGTTCAATGATCATCCTTAATTTAAACTTGATCAAATAATACTTAGCTCAACATGAACATAACTTTACAAGATGTAAAAACCTAATGACAATGATAATTAACTTGGTCATTATTTTAATGTAGTAAAATACCCAAAGCAATTTTTATCTCAATATAATTAATCATTCATGACAATAGTGAAGGTAACTCTAGATAGTGACCATAATGATAATATGGTATAAAATCAAACTTTAATCACATTAACAAATGAATATATAACAATATAATAACACAAATTTTCTATAATATTAACTATCCACATAGTCAAAGAATGATAAAATAATCAAGTACTAATAACATATAACCCAAAATTCACTATCACTAGAGCAGGGTATTACACAAATATAGTACCATCCTATATATAATAGCATGGTCATATCCTATAGATTTTCAAAATAGTAATTCATACGCTTGAGGAAATTAACCCATTTTAAATGAAACTTCTCATGATGGAGACTACAAACATAGTTTCATACTTATAATAGCTTAATCTATCTATTTATACATTCCTTGATCTACTATGTACCTACTATGTACCTACTAATATCCATTCATTTATACTTATTCCATTCATTTGATTTTAAATAGATCAATATTTATTTTTAACCTAAGCAACATTATCTTAAAATCATAGCATTATTATATATGTAAAAATATATATCTTGTATCATGCATCCATGCACATATCTAGATGGATCAATAATGATCTAGATAATATAATAAGATAAGAATAGATTATAATACTTATTTATAGTGCTGATGTGAGTTCATCATCATCAATAAATTTCATATTCCACCTTTTTCATATATACAAAGGTCAATTAATGTATAAAAAATACCATATATTATGCAAAGACACTTTAATTTATTCATAGAATGATAAATTATTTTAGAGTAAAAAAACTACATCACTACGTAGTGGACAAAAAGATCCTAATGTCTAGATCATTTCTCTTATGTATCATAACATAATTAGGTCTACAAATTAACAAACTAACCTAAATAAAGGGTAATACTTTTATTTAAGGAAACAAACCCATCAAACCAATATTATAGTTCTAGTTAGACTTTTTACTAACATTATTAGATTTAAACTAATGATAAGTTCATTTTTAATCTCTATGAGCATATGAAAAATAATGACATTAATATTTAGTTTGAGTACATAGTTTAGCTTCACTACTAAGATGAGATGATTAAAATTTTAAAATATGTGGGTAAATAAAGCACATTATATCAAATGATTTTTTTGACACATAATTATATTAAATAAATATATATTTCTCAAAAAAAAATGAATATCCCATATAAGGGTCCATACAAGATAATAGATATAATTCCCCCAAAAATAAGTCTTTTCATAATACCATACAATAATCATTTTTTTTTCCTTTATAAAATCAAGCTAATCTAGTGAAATCAATAACCTAGAGTAGTTATATACATATATGTTTCTAAAGGAATTTTAAAAAGCTTCTAATTAGATTTATAAAGAGCATTTACACATTTAGAGAAAGACAACTATCATCAAACATGCATTAATCATGAAACATGAGGTTAGCACATAGCTAGCACATATTTCCTTTACATACACCATAACTTTAATATCATTAACTTAATTATTTTACAATCCATAATATTAATAAGACCATTAGAGATAGGGTTATATATATTTTATTATAGCTCATAAAAAGTAATCCAAAATATGGATCTAGTTTACTAGACATGTTGTCTAGTTAATTATACTATATTAAATTATGTCATTCATGTATGTAAAATAATTTATTCAATATTTTTTTGTGTAAATTGAATTTTTCATTTAATTTGAAATGTTTAGATAATATGAACATTATCACATTGATGAAGTCATATGTTTTCAGTGTTTGAATATGAGGGCTTTGTTAGAGATGACAAAACTATCAGTAAGTACAAGTGGTGGTTATGTAGTTTCATGTTTTTTTAGGTGGTATTTGCATAACCATTGGTATTTTAATTTGTAATTTTTCAAATATTTCATCTTCTTAAAGTAGTGGTTTCACCACCAATCAAAACATGGTCAGAGGAGAAATTACAAATGTTTCCCTTTTTGGTGATGGTTCATATACAATCTTGTTAAGCTCAAAGGTTTAAGGGAACAAATATAGTCTATATTGAATGCATATATAATTATAAAATTGTGAGATAATTCTAGGAGTTGCATTCACATAGTAGTGTGAAGTTTTATGTTCTTGTTCATGTTGTCTCATTATTTCCTATTCTTAAATGGTTGTTCCAACTATGTTGGATCACTGTGAAGTCTATAAAATTTCCAAACAAGTCTTATGTGTAATATTTGGATAGTGTAATAGTGAAATATCTATACATGAAGGTAATTCTTGGTATTAAACTATATAATTTTTCAATTACATAGTGGAATTTGAGAATATTTAAATTCATCCTTGAGTTCTTACAAACCTGCCCTTGAATCCTCATCATCTTCTTCTTCATCATTGGCACCTTAAATTTTTTTTTTTAAATGACACATTAATGTCCTTTGATCCATTTGATATTACATCCAAAACACAAAACATTGGCATGATTTTATTCAATTTGTTGAGGTGTCAATTGGGTATGTTGTAGAAATGATAGTGTTAGGAAGGTGGATTCATAAAAATTAATGAAAGGTATTAATTTGATCATCTCTTTTTCCTCAGCCAGACATGCCCTTGGTATGGATTTAGATACATTATTGGGATGAAACTTGTGAACCTCTAATTAGATTCTATATTTGATGCCATAAAAAATAGGTTAGTTAGATTTTCCTTGATGATGTCTACCACATGTAAGGATATATTCTAAAATCGATGAATGTAATCCTTTATAGTCCCTACTTAGCACAAATTTGAAGTTGGTAGGAGTTATTTTTTGAGACATTATTGCTATATTGGAACTCCAACTCCTTAGATAATATCGACCATGAAACTAGGACAACTTTCTTTTTATTTTGAGCACAAAACTAGAAATACCAAATGAACTACTTAGGTTCTAGATATAGAGAGGCCATGAATACCTTTTATGATAAAGGATTATAATGTAGATATAAAAAAATCAATTTGATTAATCCATGTGAGTGGATAATTACCATAAAATTTATACAATTATACTTTTGGCAACAATAAATTTATACCATGATTGGTATTGTGATTATTTGGAGGAGGAGATCCAAACTAGAGTGGTGGAGAGTTATTTTGTAATTTTTAAGTTGAAAAGTTAGCCAATTACCTCATTATTTTTTTAAAGTGATATCATAAGTAATTAAATTCCCCTCTCATCTTAGTGAGTTCCCTTTTAACTACATCAAGATCATATTTATACACCATACCCTACAACTCTGACTTAATTTGTTGAACTATCTTTGAAATACTCAAATCTAAAGTTTTTTAATCCATGTCATATTTATGAGGAGTTTTAATTAGTTATTTCCCTTTCCCATGACCATTAGTGTTAGGACTCACCATGCACAAACCCTAGGAGGGTTGTGAACCCAAAAAATTATCAACATATGATACCATTGCAATTGCCTCATTAGGATGAATCTAATGAATACTAATGTGCACAAGGGTGAAATTTTTTGGCATGAAAATTTTACCGAGATAATATACCATTATTATTGTATCATAGAGATGAATCTAATGACTATTAATTTGCATAAAGTAAAACAAACTACATTGTATAAACTTACCCAAATTGAAGCTCTGATATCACTTATAATGAAATTACTTGGATGATTCACAATAATATAATTATATGTCATATAATTAAGAATAGAGTAAGTAGATCCACAATAATAATTGGCGAAAGAGTAGAATAATTGAATATTATGACTAAGCCAATTTAAGTCCACAACAATGAAATAAGAATATATTTCAAAATATGATGATAAAAGACTAACCACTACCTCCTATATATTCTATAATTATCCATGGTTATTATATAGGCTGACCCTACTAAGAACATTGAGAATTTCAATAAGATAGTTTGAAGGTATGTAATCTACAATTCATCCACACATATCCCTAGACATACTATAGTTTAAGGATGTGACAAAGAGAAATTGTCTTAACCATTTAAGTTTTACCCAAACTTGGATTCTCCAGGTCATATAGTATGTTCATATTATGAATTGGCTTGTCCTATGCTTCATTTTATGTTTAATGTGATGTAAATTTCATATCCATCACTTTTTTAATATCTATTTAACCATTAAAAATAATATAAAATAGTAAAATATCAATCATATCTTGATCTATGATTATATGATCCATATTGGTGAATATTAGTGTGGAACATCTACTTAGTTTATGGATCATATTGGAATCATATATTTTTTTAGTATCATTTTTAGTCCTTTTGTATGGTCTTGTGGGTTTTTAACTATATTTTAGTTAATGTTATTCACTATTAAAAATGGTGATAGTTATCAAGGTATCCTATCTCCCTTTGATGAATACATTTCCACAAGGAATTAGAAGCAATAAATTATAACTATAGTTTTTTATGATGAATAAGATACTTATATAGTATAAGAGTGCTTTCAAAATCTTGAATGAGTGTCTAACATCTCTCTTTTTATGAGAAATATTGATTAGTTAGAGTTTAGCATGCATATAATACCAGATAATTTTGGTTTTTCTATGGATTCATTGAAATAAAATAATGATAAAAATCTTGAGCATAAGAATATGGAATAACATCCCCATGCCAATCAATATCCCCATCCATTCAAGGCTAAGGTAAATATAGAGATTCAACCATATGATAAATACATGAATATCAAGAATATAAACCATTAGATAACCTAACTATTGGAATCAAAATTACTAAGATGGATGGGATGAATTAGTGTTTAAAAAATTTATTTCAATTATACACAATCATTCATGAACTATGAAAGCAACATAGTGATCTAGCAAAGCATAAAGAACCATTCTAATAAGATAACACATATATGAGTGGGAAAACCTAAAGGGGAATAAAACTCACTATGATATTTGAAAATAGACTATATTCATATTAAAAAAATATGAAATTATATTTATTACCAAATCAACTTTGAGAACCAACCCCGATAAAGTCAAGCACTTACTTGCAAGGAAACACCAAACCCCTAAGTGATTTCAGCACCAACTAAGCCATCTCATGAATTTTGATTAGAACACTTATGATATTTTTTTATGGTATAATTTCAATACCTCCTTATTCTCAACCATGTAATATTTTATTTACTTATTTTTCATACTTAAAATAGGCCTAAACTACCTTTATATATACTGGTCTCATGGTCATACACCATTTGGTTAAAAATACACATTCAACATCTTAGGTCATAAAAAAATAGGTATTAAGACACATTATGAACATTATTAAATAAAAATTTGACTCATTTTAGTTTTCCACAACTCAATTAGGCCTTAATCCTCCTTTAGGTCTCATGTAGACCTAACTGCAGTAGGTCTATATTTTTAATGCCAAAACTTTATCTTCTTGGGCCTAAATGAATTTATCCAAAAATTTAAAAAAAAATCAAAAATTTATCCAATGAAATATTTTAACCTATTCCATGATTTATTATACCTTAATCCTTAATTCATACCACGAAATCTCCTTTAGGATAAACTACCCTATTAGGTCTATGTACTTCAAAAGTATGTTTTGCAATAATAAAGATTAAACACCCTTAAGATATTCAATTATGAAAAATGAAACATGTATACTAATTTTAAATGACCTTAGGGTCATCACCAAATTATTTTAACACATTTAATTATGATATAAAGGCTCAATAACATCTCTATAACTCACTCAAAATTACCAATTCACCTCAAAAACTAGTTATGATTAATTGGACCTCCAACGCATATGTAAACACTTATCATGAATCTTGATGCATAAAAAAATGACATTATATCTCCATAAAATCCTTATATAGTAAATTTATATTTTATAATGGAAAATATTGGTCTTTCATACCAATTTCTTGACCTTATAGCTCATAGTCATATTTGAACAAGACATGCCATTTTGTGAGCAAGTTTTTCACCACATACATTGACTTCCAAATATTATCAAAGCATGATAATGAATTAAAATTCATAAATAAATTATTCATATAATTTATTTCATAAATATATCATGCATATACCCTAAAATCTATCTCTTCATCTATGCCTAGATTTTGAACTATTCACACCATTAGGTCTATCTGCAACTGGCTTACATAGATGACCAAATAGAATAATTAAAGGCTATAAATATATATAAATCATAACGTAAATTTAAAATTAGTCTAAAAATTATTATACCATCCATTTTATTTTCTTTACCATCTCAAATTTTGAGAGCTACAATAATTTCTTGACAAATAAGCATGTATCTATGCATTTTCTCTCTCATCTAACTAACCACCACCACTTGGAGGTATGTGGGAGAGTATAATATATGATAAAATAGATTATATAGTAATTTTAATCCACCCTAATCTTATTTGAACAAAATATTTCACATCGGGCCCTTATTAGGGTTTTAAGAAGCTTTAACACAGGTTTTGGTATTAATGATTGTTCATAAAGGACTGCCACTTGAATATAAAACTAATGCCTAAAGATATTATCTAGAACACTTCCATATATATAACTAACATCTAAGACTCACATATATAGGTTACACATGACAATGAGTATCTAATAGTGCTTCTTAGGTTTGAGACCTCATTTTATGAGCTTGAGAAGGCCTAAAATAGTGATTCATGTACTTTTCTCATAAATCCTTACCTAAAAATTTGTGATCATGCCTAAAAATACTTATCTCACCTACTTAAATGATCACATGTTTATAATTTCATTTAAGTATGATCTTTATACCTCATTAGGCTAGTTAGGATCTAATAGTGGTTTAGGTGCAGACTTAGATTGAAGGTCTTACCCCTATAGGCTCACCTTGAAACTCTCATGATTGATTCTATACCTTACATTCTCCAAAATTGCAATAAAACATTAATATTATTGTTTTTATTAATTTTTAAATGCACATACCTCTTCATGTCATGAATAGGCTTCCTATTCACTTTGACATCAATGACCTTCAATGACCTACACCTTCCATGTAGACATAAGACATTAGTTTCATTCAAATTATCTCTTTATCTTTCTATCATGATAAAACTCTCTCATGAAAACATTATTAAATGTACATTGTCACATTACACACTTCCAACTATCCTTAATCATCTTTGACATCAACCTTCACAAGATGTACCTTTGACATCAATGATAATAATCAATAATCTCCACCTTTACCATTGATGGCATCCACCCTTAGAAAATTCTATCAATAGGAAATTTCTCCCTCATTTAAAACATTCACCCCCTTTGACATAAGTGATAAAGAGATTACTACAACTTCTTGGATCACACCTCTTGTAACAAATAAACTCAAAACATAGGATTATACATTTGTCAAGCATTATACAAACATGTTCCCCCTATTTCTATTCATACCTTCTTATCATTACTCACCAACTTTTGGATCTAATGAACCACATGATTATCTATCATTACCCTTGACCTGATCAATGGCTAGTAGGGATGGGAATTACTCCTAATTCTTATCTTAGATGGTCAAATTTTGCCTTTGGAAGTGGCTTGGTTGTAATGTCTACAATTTGATCCTTTATAGAAACATATTAAAGTTTAACACTTGGTTCACTTTTTCTCCTAGGAAGTGATACTTGATGGGAATATTCTTAGTTATTAAGCGAATGATAGGATTCTTTGAGGTACATATGGCACTTATCTTATCATAATAGATAGGGATAGGATTATCATACTCCACCTTGTAGTCTTTTAGTTTCTATCTCATCCATAGGACTTGAGTGTAACATGAAGATAATGAAATATATTTAGCCTTAGTAGTAGATAATGACACTGATGGTTGTTCCTCACTTATCCATGATACTAGGAATTCTCCTAAGAATAAATCTCTTCCACTAGTTATCTTCCTATCATCTACACTCCCTACCTAATCTACATATATATAGCTTATTAAGTTTAACTCCTTGGTCCTTAAATACCACAACCTAAACTCCATAGTCTCCTTGAGATAGCTAAGTATCCTTTTGACGACTTGTAAATGATTTTCATTTGGGTCTACTTGAAATATTACCAAAAGGCCTACTTCTTGTATGATTTTAGGTCTAACAACATTAGTGTACATCAAACTACTAATCATTGACCTATATGATGTCTAATTGACCTTTAGAGATCCATATTTCTTGCTTAACTTACACCCTATGATCATAGGTGCACTAAATACCTTGCAATATTCTATCCCAAATTTATTCAATATCTCTCTTATATACTTATCTTATGAAATGAATATACTTTTTTTATTGAATGATTTGTAACCCAAGGAAGAATGATAGTTTTCCCAATATAGAAACCTAAAACACCTTCATTACATCTCTAAAGGCATTAGTCATACTCTAACTATTAACATAAAATATGATGTCATCTACATAGACAACCACTATCAACTGATGATCATTTTTTATCTTTATGTATAGATTACTATCTACAACTCCTCTCTTGAATCCTTGGTCTAATAGGTATTTGTCCAATCTATCATATCAAGATATATAAGCTTGATTTAGACCATAAAGAGACTTTATCAATATACATACATAGTCCTTGTTACCTAACAATGAAAAAGCCTCAAGTTGCTCTATGTATACCTCTTCTTCTAAGTTACCATTCAAAAAAGCTGAATTGGCATCTATCTAATACACCTTGAAACCTTTGAATCCTATATATGATAAAAATAATTAGATGGCCTCCAATATTTCTACTAGAGTAAAGGTCTCATCAAAATATACCCCTTAAACTTGTGCATAACCCTTGCATACCAATCTAGCCTTGTTTCGAGTTACTTCTCCATCATCATTAAAATTGTTCTTAAACACCCATTTTATGTCAATGACATGATTGTCTTTATGCCTAAGAACTAGTTCCCAAGGCTCATTCTTTTCTATTTGATCTAACTCCTCATTCACAACACCTATCCAAAACTTGTTTTTCATTGCTTCTATAAGGTCCTTATGTTAAATATTAGAAATTAGAATAACATTCTCTTGATTTAGGTTACTTACCAACCTTCTCCTTATTTACATACCTACATCCTTGTTTCTAATGATTTGTACTTTAGGATGGTCTCTCTGAATATGTCTTGAAGGAAATTTTAAATCTTATCTTTCCTTAATTTCATATTCTTCCTCTGATATCTATATTTTTATTTCTTCATTATTGAAATCTGAATTATCTAATATCTCCATTGACTGTGAGTACGACTTCTTATAGCTTATCTCATCTATCTTCACATTGGTTCATTCCACTATCTTATGCATCCTCTTATTATATCATCTATAGGATGAGCTTACTGATGAGTACCCTAGGAATATTCCTTTCTCATACCTATAATAAAAATTCCTAAGTCTTTCTCATCTCTTTTGATGAATCATTTACTTCCAATCACTCCAAAGTATTCCACATTAGGAGGTTTGTCTTTCCATAGTTCATAGGGGGTTTTATTACAATTAATTCTTATATGTCCTCTATTCAAAATGTACACTATAGTGATAATTCACTCTCTCTCTAGTTTCCATTAGATAATATTGATTCATTTATCATAGTATTTCCCATTTTCTGAACTATTATATTCTTTCTTTCAATTACCCCATTCTACTGAGGTATCTTAGTTGCTAAGAATTGTCTCCTTATCTCACAAACCTCACAAAAGTCATCAAACTCATTAGACCAAAACTCTCCTCCTCTATTAGATATTAAAAACATGATCTTTACATTATTTTCATTCTCAACAAGAGCCTTGAATTCCTTGAACTTAGCAAGATCTTCTAACTTTTCTTTCAAGAATACTACCGTCGTAATTCTTTTCTAGTCATCTATGAGTAATATGAAGTAGCTATCTCCTTGAATGCTTCGAATTCTTATAGGTCCACAAATATTAGTGTGTATTATCTATAAATTTCTTGTATTAGAATACTCCTTATAGTTGAACCTCCTTATAGTTTACTTATCATGTTGACATTCCTTACAAAGTGTATTTATATTTTTGGTGAATTTAGGCATATTCTTCATAGACTTATTAGAGGTTATATTGACCATATTATCAAAGTTTAGGTGGCCCAACCTTCAGTGCCATATCTAAAATTCATCCATATTACTAATAAATCATATCTCCTTCTTGATCTCATTTAATACATACATATTTTTCTTAGTCCTATTAGCATTAGTAATTAGCCTCCCTAATTTAGCTATCCTAATATCACACCCTCTATCATGAATGGTTAGTGTGTGTCCTTAGTTTCACATTTGACTTACACTATGTAATTTATGTTCAAACCTTCCACATATAGCATATTCTCTATCTTGTTCTTCTCATTTTATAAACTCAATATACCTTTGCCAAAAATATTGGTAATAGTGTTATCTCCAAATATCACTATCCTTGCAGCATTATTAATCATTAAAATGAACCTAATCTTGTCCCCTATCATGTGTATTGAGAAACCACTATCTATGTACCATATAGTTACTTTATATTTAATATGAAATTCAGTCTAAGATAGCATAGATTCTTCTCCTTTGGTCTTATGCTCCTCCACCTTATCCATAGGGTCTAACTTCTTGATCCACTTCTCAGTGGTATGACTATATAACCTATTTCTATTGATTAATCTTCCTCATATGCATTATCTTACAATCAATTGCAATATGTCTTCTCTTATCACAATTATATCATATAATTCTACTTTTACTATTGAGATGAGCATTTATCCTATTTATCAATGAGTAATTAATTCTAACATGATGTCTACAATCCATATATCTATGTCCATATTGATTGCATGAGAAATATTAACCATTGAAATGATTCACATACCTTGTCCATCTAATGTTGAATGATGTACCTCTAAAGTTTTTGTCTCTTAAAAGACTCACATTATTCTTGACTTATTGATGATCAATTTGAGTCTCAAATTTGAGAGTTTATGCATAAATTTTTACTTTGTCAGTACCATCACTTCTTGATTGTCCATTATATTTTGAGGTTTGACTCTCCTTGTTTCCTTTTTGTATTATTTGAACCTAATACCTATCTTGTCATGTGGAGACCTAAGACTATTCAAAATAGAACCATGTAATTTAGTGTTCTTTTTAAATTTTTGAGGTGTCTTCAATTTTATTATTACATGATCTAATTCTATCTTCAATGACTTCCTTTTTATTATAAACTTAGTGTATTCTTCCTCCTTGGTTTTAACACTTAAAATGGTAATCTGAATCTAAGTTTACAACTATTTGATGATATCCTCATGTTCATTGTTGTGGTTACTTAGTCTCTCTTTTAAGAGATTGATTTATTCCTCATAACTCTTAACCAATGATTTTAGTTTCTAATTCTTCCTTATTTGGAACTTCAACTCCTATAGAACACTCACTAATTTTGCCTCAAGGTTCACTTCAACTTTTTTTTCATCTGATTCTTCATATTCCATAAGACTTTTCCCTTTATAACAACCTTCACTATCTATTTATATGGGCATGAATAAAGTTTCATTGATATCATGATCATTACTATCATTATCACTCTCATATATACTTGTTTCACTTATATTAGAGGAGATACTTTCTTATTTTGTATAGAAACATCTCTTATTATTGAATGATACTTTCTTGCCTTCATAGTTCCTAAAACTCTTTTTACTCTTATCAATATTATAGAACTTTTTATCATCATTATGATGTTTATTATGATCTCCATCATGATCATTGTTATCTTTGTTAGAGCACTTTGATGGAAAGTGACCAATCTTGCCACAGTTAAAGCACTTGAGTGGGAAATTTACCTTATACTTACCTGATCCTTTTCTCAATTTTCTAACAAACATGCATTTTATCTTATCATCATCAATATATGTATCAAAATAATCTTTGACATTTTTACCTTGTGAATTTATCCCAACTTTGAATGCAAATTCCTTCTTAGAGGGTATTTCATCAATTGTCCTCATTTCATAGGAAGTCAAGATTCCATGAAGCTCATCCATTTGTAGTACATTGAGACTTTTGATTTCATCCACAACATACACTTTTGATTCAAACTTAGATATTAGGGATATTAATACCTTTTTTACTAATATTTATTCTTATAACTTCTCTCTTAGACCTCTGATGACATTTATGACTTCATCTACTTCTAACAGATAAGATGCAATGTTTTCATCCTCCTTCATTCTCAAATTTTCAAACCCCTTTCATTGGGTCTACAAATTTTCCATCTTGAATTTGGTGTATCCTTCATAGATGGTTTATAGATTTTCCCAAATCCCTTTAGATGTATCACAATGCATGGCCTTTACAAATTGTGCCTCTAAAATACCATAAAGGATGGCATTCATTTCCTTTGATTTGTTTTCACTTGCCTTCTTTCTGGCTACATTAGTAGGTGGTGTAGGAGGTTGAGTGAATACATAAAAAATATATTACCATATGTCATAACCTAAAGAATTTATATAGGTATTCATTTTGATACCTAAAAATGCATAGTTATTCACACTGAAGAGTGGAGCCTTATTGGTTGAGAAACCTCCTTGTACCTAATGACTAGACATGCTTATGCTTATAGGATATCCTTTAAGTGGTTAGGCTTACATCAAAGGACCACATTCTAATTTTTTTTTGGAATCATAATTATTGAGCAGGGGGGGGGATGAATTAGTGTTTAAAAACTTTCTTTCAATTATACAAAATCATTCATGAAATATCAAATCAACATAGTGATTTATCAAATCATAAAGAACCATTCAAAAAAGATAACACATATATGAGTGGGAAACCCTCAAGGGAAATAAAAACCACTATGATCTCTAAAAAATGAATAAATTAATATAAAATAAAAGACCAAAATTTTTTGAGCTCTAGATCAACTTGGAGCACCAACCCCAATAAAGTCAAGCACCTACTTGACTATGCTTTAACAAGCACCTACTTGCAAGGAAGTACCAACTCCCTAATTGACTTGACACCAACTCATCCACCTCATGAATTTTGATCACTAAACCTTTGAAATTTATTATAGTCTTATTTCAATTCCTCCTACTCAACCAATAAAATATTTTATTCATGTGTTTTTCATACCTCAAATAGGCCTAAAATGCCTTATTTATATTAGTCTCATGGTAACACACCATTTAGCCAGCCACATACCATCAACCTCTTAGTTATGACATAAAATAGGTCTTAAGACATATTATTAACATTATTAAATTACAATTTGAACCCATTTTGGTCTACCACAACTCAATTAGGCTTTACTCCTCCTTTAGGTCTCATGGAGACCTAATTGCATTAGGTCTATCATTTTAATGCCAAAACTTGATCTTCTTAGGCTCAGATGATTTTATCCAAAAATTAAAAAAACCATTTAAAAACTTATCCAATTAAATATTTTTAGCTCCTCCATTATTTATTATACATTCATCATTCAATCATACCATAAAATATCCTTCAGGAAAAACTACCCTATTAGGTTTGTGTACCTAAAAAGTATATCTTGTAATAATGAAGCTTAGACACCCTTAAACTACTCGATTATGATAAATGAAACAAGTAGATAGATTTTCCATGACCTCAATCTCATCAAAAAATTCTTGTAACACATTTACTCAAGAGATAAAGGCTCAATAACATCTTTACAACTCGCTTACTCAGAATTGCCAATTCACCTAAAAAACCATTCATAATGAGTTAGACCTCTAGTGCATATGTAGACACTTGTCATGACTCCTGATGCATAAAAATGGTCCTATGAGATCTCCAAACAATATTTAGATAGAAAATATATATGGTCTAATGTAAAATATTGGTCTTGTAGACCAATTTATTGACCTTATATCTCACAGTCTAATTTAAACCAAACATGCCATTTTATGAGCAAATTTTTCACCACATACACTAACCTCAAAATATTATAAAATAATTATCATGAATTATAATTAATATATAATTTATTCAATAAATTTATTTCATTAATCAATCATGTGTGGACCCTCAAATCTATCTCTTCATCCTTTCTTGGATTTTACACTAGTCACACCATTAGGTCTATATGTGATTGACTTACTTGGATGACTAAATTAGAACACTTGAACACTAGAACATATCCAAAAATAATCATGGAAATGTAAAATTAGTCTATAGATTATTTTATCATCTATTTTCTTTCTTTACCAATAAACTTCTAAGAGTTACAATAATTTCATGATAAATAAGCCTATATATGTACATTTTCTCTATCATCTAACTAACCACCACCACCTAGAGGTACCTGGGAGAGTTTATTACATGATATAATATCTTATCTAGTAATTTAAATATATCCTAAGCTTTTTTGAACAAAATATTTCACATCGGGTCCTTATTATGGTTTTAATGAGGTTTAACATAAGTTTTGGTGTTAACAATTGTTCATAAAGGACTACCATTTAAATCCAAAAATAATACCTAGAGATCTTATCTAGGACCCTTCCCCATCTCTCCTTAACATTTAAAATTCCCATGTAGAGGTTACACATGCCAATTAATGTTTGAAAGTGCTTTTCTAGTTTGAGAGTTCATTATGTGAGCTCAAGAAGGCCTAAAATAGTGATTCATACACTTTTATTACAAATCTTGACCTAAAAATTTGTGAATATGTCTTTAAAAACTTATGTCACCTTTTTCCATGCTCACATGTGCATAATTACCTTGAAATTTGATATTCATACCTCATTAGTCAAGGTAGGGTCTAAGAGTGGTCTAGGTGTAGACTTAGATTGAAGGTCTTACCCCTATAGGCTCACCCTAAAACTCACATGATTTCTTCTATACCTTAATTACATTCTAAAATAGTGCCATACAACCTTCACATGTCTATTTTCATTCATTTTTCAATGCGCATACCTCTTCATGTCATGACTAGGCTTCCTATGCACTTGACATTAATGACCTTTAATGACATATACTTTCTATGTAGACATAAGACACTATTTGCCTTCAAATTATTTCTCTTTCTCTCATTACAAAACTCTCTTATGAAAAACCTCTTCCATGTACCTTGTAATATTACAAACTTCCAACTATCCTAAATCATCTTTGAAATCAACCTTCACAAGATTCACCTTTGACATCTATGGCAATAATCAATAATCTCCCCCTTTATCATTGATGGAAACCTCCCTTAGAAAATTCTCTCAACAATAAATTTCTCCCTCATTTATAACTTTCTCTCCCTTTGACATAAATTAAAAATATATGCCTTAAACTTCTTGGATCACACCTCTTGTAACAAAAAAGCTCAACACATAGGATTATACATTTGTGAAGCATTATACAAACATGTTCCCCTATTTCTATGCATACCTTCTTGTCACTACTCACCTAGTTTTGGAGCTAATGAACCACATGATTATCTATCATTACAACCAAAACACTAAACACATAGGATTATGAGTTTATGAAACATTAAACAAACATGCTCTCCCTATTTCCTTGAATACCTTATTAGCACTACTCACCTCGTCTTGGAGTTAATGAACCACTTGATTAGCTCCTATTACCTTTGACTTTCTCAATGGCTAGTAGGTGTAAGAATTACTCATATTCATATTTTAGATGCTTAAATGTTACCTTTGGAAGTGGATTGCTTATAATGTCTATAATTTTATCCTTTATATAAACATATTCAAGTTTAACACTTTTTTCACTTACATGATCTCTTAGGAATTATTACTTAATGGGAATGTGCTAAGTTCTTGACTACATGATAGAATTATTGAGATTCTTAAATCATTTGTATTATCCCAATAGATAGGGCTAGGAATATCATACTCCACCTTGTAGTCTTTTAAGGTTTATTTCATCCACAGTACTTGAGTGCAACATGAAGCTACTATAATGTAATCAACCTTAGAAGTATATAATGACACTGATGGTTGATTCTTACTTATCCATGATATTAGGCATTCTCCTAAGAAAAAAGGCCCTCCACTAGTATTCTTCATATCATCTAAACTCCCTACCTAGTCTACATCTATATAGGTTATTAAGTTGAACTCATTTCTCCTTGGATACCACAACCCAAACTGTATAGTCTCCTTGAGATACCTCTGTATCCTTTTGACTACTTTAAAATGATTTTCCTTTAGGTCCCTTGAAATATTCCCACAGGGCCTACTTCTTGCATGATTTTAGGTTTG
The DNA here is from genome assembly GCA_037957365.1 of Torreya grandis. Taxonomy (NCBI): domain Eukaryota; kingdom Viridiplantae; phylum Streptophyta; class Pinopsida; order Cupressales; family Taxaceae; genus Torreya; species Torreya grandis. The sequence goes on from JARHVA010003246.1 coordinate 570,567, forward strand.
AAGGTAATAGTGTACAACAAACTTCCAATCATTAACCTATATGATGTATGATTGACCCTTGGATATTCATCTTACTTACTTAACTTGCACCTTGTGATCATAGGTGTGCTAACTATCTTGTAATATTCCATCTCAAATTTATTCAACATCTCTCTTATGTACTTAGCTTGTGAGATGAATATACCTCTTTCTGATTGAATGATTTGTAACCCAAGGAAGAATGATATTTCTCCTAGTATAGACATCTCAAACTCCTTCTTCATCACATATCTAAAGGCCTTAGTAATACTCTCACTATTACCATAAAATATGATGTCATCCATATAGATAACCACTATCAACTGATGATCATTTTTTTATCTTTATGTATAGATTACTATCTACAAATACTCTCTTGAATCTTTGGTTTAATAGGTAACTATTAAATATGGTGTAGTAAGCTCTAAAAACTTGATTTAGATGATTCATAAATAGTAATTATCCCCTACTAATCAATACTATTTTTTAAAATTCTATTTTTTTAATAATTCATTTTACAATTTTTAATTAAATAAAAGGAATTGAATTCTACTTTAATCTAAATGTAATATTAATTAAACAATTTTGAATGAGTATTTTGTAAACTCATATAATTTTATTGTTCAAATAACACATTCAATTAATATTTTTATCTTCTACCAATAGTCTCTTAATTAGATTTTAGTAATTAAATTTCAAATATAAATAATAATTAAAAATAGATATATTGAGGAAAAATTGAAATAAAATAATAAAATATAGACTAGATATTGTTTATGGGGTTCAACAATTAACTATATCCCTAGGTTCATTAGAACCATTTCATTTAAATAAGATATAAATATTACAATTCAAGTTACATCCCTAAATAACATGAAATTGATTGATCAACTTCTGAAGAACTCTGATCACATATCAAAAATATCCTTCATTTCCAAAATGATCATATGCAATATATATCTACAAAATGAGCAATTTATCTCTCTCCAAAGGAATAAAAACAGTCTAAAAAAGGTTTATAAACTACCTTCTAGTTTTAAAAATCCATCTCTATAGTTATATAGATTAAAAAAGATTCTATAATAGGCAAAATGGCCTCAACCAACTATATTAAAATTCTGCCCTTGTAAAAAAATACAATCTATATTTCCTCTATTCTTTGTTTCTCTTTGTTCTCTATTTATAGAATAATTATTTGATATATAAAATGAAATGAAATTATATATAGCCAACATTGGCTAACAACCTTCATTTACACAAAGTATGGTTAAACTTCAGATAGGCTGCATGAAAACAAGAAGGAATAAAATACCATAATTTATGAGACATTGAAATGCCATACTTAGTTTATCAAAACATTTCCCATTAATAATATTCCATGTTACCATGATATTCAACCAAAACATCCCACCAAACCACCAACCACAGCAAAAGACAAGTGGAAGATAAAGTGGAGTAAATGGTGGGCAAGGTAAAAACATACATGTTGAGTTTAACACCAAACAAAGGAAATACTAAATTGGACTCTATTTTGTATATCCCATGATTATTGAGTCCATGCCAATTTTGGTAAATTCATATTTAAAATTACCATTTGAAATTCCAACACCATGCATATGGTAAATAAATACCATGCCTAACTTTCTATGTGGGAGGACTAAAGTGGGGTGAATAAAGTTTGTTTGGATATAATTTTAAAACATATCTGATGTAAATCAAACTCACCCATCATTACATTTGAAATGGACTTCCACGTGGTAATGGGAAGGTAAATGTGGGATAAAAATAAAGTGGGTAAATTTTTTAAAATATATCCCTTGCTTTTATTCTATTTTATTTTTTTATTTAAAAAAAATCATTAGTAAATAGAAACAAGAAATGGGCATCTACATGGGAGTAGAGAATGGACAAATCTAAGACTTGGCATATTTATCCAATGGTTTAATTAAATACTTAAAATAGGATATTTTGAAATTGGGAAAATGGAGAAATTACGGTGGGAAAATAATTTAAAACAATCCTCTAGATCAAACCTCCCCAATAAGACCCTTTTGGTCCCCAAAAGTTCAAGTCACCCACTGAATCTATAAATGGCTCCTCTAAAAATGGTTCCTCTACAAAACATCACTACAAAATATCATGGCAGTGATTCAAAAATCAAATTAAATCCCTAAAATTCTAGTGAAAGAAATATCTACCTAATACCAGATTGTAGATAGAAGTAAACTACCTTCTCAAATGTCACATCTTCAAAATGGTAAATATGATAATCAATGCAAAATAATCACCAATTCCAAATACAAACTATTTTTTTTCATGTAATAAATATACACCCTAGTTGTAACCAATTTGATAGTTACAATAAATGCCCAAAATGAATAACAAACTTATGAAATGTGTAAATATCATGCATGGCTACAAAAAGTTTGTAAATTTATTATAATTACAAATGGTGATAAAAAAAAGGTCATATAACCCTCTAATTTACACAATGTAAATGAAAACATATATACTAAAATGAAAATTTTCCCAAAATAGAAAAACTAATCATGCCCTATATAATCTACATATACTGTTGTCAAGGTTTAAAAATGAAGTTTTTCCAAAAACCCAAATGTGAGAAAAATAATCCAATAATGATAAACTTGGATTATCATATGCCAATAAACCAAATTCCAAACCTTAAATCATTTGAAATTATCTCCAAGTTTTAAACATGAGTTAATTCCTTTTTCAATGTATCAAGAAATCAAAAACTTATGAGGAAATTTAAAAATAGAGCTTATCAAAACCACAAATATGAGAAAAATAATCCAAGTATGATAAACTTGTCACTTAGATTTCCTCATTGTTGTTAGCTCCAAAATTTATGTTCAAAGTCAAAATATATTCCTTAGAGTACCAAAACTACTTTGACCATATGCATGCTAATTAATACCATAGATATGCAAAATTACCACTAGAAATGAAATGATCATGACCATCCAAATAAAAAATGAATGGAGTCATTTTTGAATAATCAGTAGAGAAGTGGTCTTCCTCTTATTTCATTTTCAAAATTGGTGGGTTTAAAACAACTTCCTTTTTGCTTATGGATGCTTCGTTCTTCATGGATGTCTTCCTACAATACTTAGGACATAGTTGTGGAAGCAATACCCAACATATGTCATTTAAATGACCATTTATATTACAATGAGTAAAATAATTATTACCCATTTGTTTCTCCTTAAAAAACAAATATATCCTACTAACTGGTTTTTTTTTCCAACATAAGGCAATATAATGATTATCTAATCCATAAAAATTACATGGATATTTAGACTAAAAATCTTGTGATAATAAATCCTTATTTTCATAATTGGAATATAATTTGGAATATTTACCATGCTTAGGATATATTTATGGTTGAATTTTAAAACAATTCTCAACTCTATGTCCAATCTTGTGATAATGAGTGCAAAAATTCATCTCGTCCTTCTTCTTGGATGAGAAAACATGTTTATCATTTCTCACCTCTAAATGACAAGATTGATCATTATCACCTGCCTTATCCTTCAAAAAAGGAAGCAAATTCTTTATTAAATATCTTCTCTTCCAAAAACAAGCAACAAAATGATTACTTAACCCACAAAAAGTACAAGGAGAAGTATACCACATTTTCTATATATCAAAGCCATATTGTTCAAACTAAAAAAGTGCATTAGAAGTTTTAGAATTTACTAAATTCTTAGTACTATGTGTCATGAAATAAAGAGGACGTATAATCTCAATACCTCTTCTTCTAGTTCTCTTACACCTCTCATCAACCTATAATGGTTTATTCTAAAAACTTAGTGGCTTATACACTTGATAGTTGGAAGCTTGTCTTCCTTCTATAGATTTATAACTCTCTCCAATTTCCATTTGCTCACTAGTATACCCCAAACCTAAAAAAAACTTGTATCCTCTACATATATGGGGTTAGTTATGCCTTTTCCATATTTACCAAGGTCTCTTCCTTCAAATCCCATTTTATCTAATAGTCTAGACCCAATAACCTTAGGGTGTTTTCAAAAAACACCAAAAGCAATATCTTAAATTGAATGAGATGAATCACTACTTGATGAATAACTTACAGTGTATTCATCTATAATTTTTTTTGCATCTGATGTGGAAGTAAATTCTTTCATTTTTTTACCATTCAACTTTGCCAAGAGCTCATCCTAGGTCTACAAATCAGATTTCAACTTTTCAATCTCCTCTTCCATGGAGTAGAATTTTGATCTCAAGAGAGAGTTCTCTTATTGAATCTAAATATTAAATTCTTTGATCTTATCATGTTTATCTTGTTTAGATAACTTTCCCATGGTTTTCTATTCCTAAAAACAACCCTTACTTCCAACATGGAAAATGGAGTAAACAAGTCTACAAAAAATCCAACCAATACTAAAATTATAATAAAAGTTTCACACAATCAAAAGCTAATCCCTGCATTCTAACTACTCTAATACCAAACTAATCTGTAAATATTAATTATCCCCTACTAATCAATACTATTTTTTAAATAATTTTTTTTAATAAGTTATTTTCTAATTTATAATTAAATTAAAGGGATTGAAATTTATTTTAATCTGAATGTAAAATTAACTGAACAATTATAAATGAGTATTTTATAAACTCATAATTTTATTTTTTAGATAACACATTCAATTAATATTTTTATCCTCTTCCAATAGTCTCTTAATTAAATTTTAAATATCAATAATAATTAAAAATTAATATACTGAGGAAAAACTATAATAAAATAATAAAATAGAGAACAAAGATTGTTTATAGGGTTCACGAATTAGCTACATCCCTAGGTTCATTCGAACCATTCCATTTAAATAAGATGTATATACAATGATTAAACTTACATCCTTGAATAACTTGCAATTGATTGATCAACCTATGAAGAACTTTGATCACAGATCAAAAATATCCTTCATTTCCAAAATGATCACCTAAAAATATATATCGCCAAAATGGGAAATTTCTCTCTCGAAAGAGGTAAAACACTCTCCAAAGGTTTATAAACTACCTTCTAGTTTTACAAATCCCTCTTTATAATTATATAGATTAAAAAAATTTCTGTAATAGGCAAAATGGTCTTAATTAGCTATATCAAAATTATACCTCTATAAAAAAAATACAATTTGTATACCTCTATTCTCTATCTCCATAATAATTCCCTATAATATAAAATCAAATAAGATTTTATATAAACAACATTGGCTAACAACCTCCATTTTCCTAAAGTACAATTAAATTTTGGATAGGTTATATGAAAATAATAAGGAATAAAATCTCATAATTTATAGGACATTTAAATGCCATACATAATTTATGAAAACACTTCCCATAAATAATATTCCAAGTTACCATGATCGTCAACCGAAACTTCCCACCAAACCACCAACTACAACAAAAGCAAGTGGAAGATAAAGTGGATTAAATGGTGGGCAAGGTAAAAACATGCATGTTAAGTTTAATGCCAAATAAAGGAAATATTAAATTAGACTTTAGTTTGTATATCCCATATTTATTGAGTCCACGCCAATCTTGGTAAACTCATAGTTACAATTACCATTTGAAACTCCAAAAACATGCATATGGTAAATAAAGACCATGCCTAAATTTCCATGTAGGAGGACTAAAGTGGGGTGAATAAATTTTGTTTAGATATAATTTTAAAACATATCTGATGTAAATCAAACTCACCGCCCATGCCATTTAAAATATAATTCTACATGGTAATGGGAAGGTAAAGGTTGGAGATAAATAAAGTGGGGTAAAATTTTTAAAATATATCCCATGGTTTTTTATATTTTAAAAAAAATATTCATTAGTAAATAAAAACAAGAAATGGCCATCCATGTGGAGTGCACAATGGAAAATTTTAGGACTTGGCATATTTATCCAATGGTTTAATTAAAGCCATAAAATAGGATATTTTGAATATTTTCAAATTGGGAAAAATGAGGAATTATAGTGGGAAAATAATTAAAGCCCATAATTTAAAAAATCCTCTAGATCATTAGACCATAAAGAGCCTTTTTCAATCTACATACATAGTACTTATTACCTGATAATGAGAAACCTTTGGGTTTCTCTATTAATACCTCCTCTTCCAAGTTCCCATTCATAAACGCTGACTTGACATCCATCTGATACACCTTGAACCCTTTGAATCTTATATATGCTAGAAATAATCGAATAGCCTCCAGTTTTGCTACTAGAATAAATGTCTCCTCAAAATCTACCCCTTTAGCTTATGCATACCTCTTACATACCAATCTATCCTTGTTCCTATTTATTTCTCCATCTACATTCAACTTGTTCTTAAACACCCATTTTGTGCCAATGGCATTCTTGTCTTTAGGCCTAAGAACTACCACCCAAGTCTCTTTATTTTCTATTTGGTCTAACTCCTCATTCATATCACCTATCCAAAAATTATCTTTGCTTGCTTCTACAAGATCCTTAGGTTCAATCTTAGATAGTAGAGCAACATTTTATTGATTTAGGTTACTTACCAACCTTCTCCTTATTTTCATACCCACATACTTATTGTCATTGATTTATGATTCAAGATGGTCTCTCTAAATATATCTTTAAGGAAATTTTGAATATTATCTTTCCTCAAATTCATCTTCTTCATCATCTATCTATATTATTTGTTTTTCATTCATAAAATCCAAACTATCTGATGTATCCTTTAAATGTGAATTTGACTTCTTAGAACTTGCTTCATCAATCTTCACATTGGTACATTCCACTATCTTTTGAATCCTCTTATTATAACATATATAGGCTAATCTTACTGATGAGTATCCAAATAATATTCTTTCATTAGACCTATATTCAAACTTACATTAGTCTTCCTCATCTATTTTGATGAATCATTTACTTTCAAAGACTCTAAAGTGTTCCACATTATCAGGTCTTCCTTTCAATAGTTCATAGGTGTTTTTATTACCATTAATTATTATCTATCCTCTATTATAAATGTAGACTATAGTAATCACTACCTCTCTCTAGTATCCATTAGATAAAATTGATTCATTTAACATAGTCCTTACCATTTCTTGAGATATTCTATTCTTTCTTTCAACTACCCCATTATGGTTAGGTGTCTTAACTACTAAAAACTATCTTCTTATCCCATGGACCTCATAGAAGTCATAAAAATCATTGGAATGAAACTCTCTTCCTCTATTATATCTTAGACATTTTATCTCTCCATTATTTTCATTCTCAATAGGATCCTTGAATTTATTGAACTTATCAAGAGCTTCTAACTTTTCTTTCAAGAATGTTATTGAAGTTATTATTTTGTAGTCATCTATGAGTAACATGAAGTAACTATCTCCTTGAAATATTTGAATTCCTATAGGTCCACAAATATCAGTGTGTATTATCTCTATAGGTATTGTAGTAGAATACTCCTTAGACTTGAACCTCCTTCTAGTCTTCTTACCATGTAGATATGCCTTGCAAAGTGTATTTTTAGGTTTGGTGATTTTAAGCATATTCATCATAGAGTTCTTAGAGCTTATCTTGACTAGATTATTAAGGTTTAAGTGCCTCAACCTTTTTTTACATAGCCAATATTAATACATCTTGATCATAAAGCATCTCTCCTTCTTAATCTCATTCAAGACATACAAATTATTTTTAGTCCTCTTAGCAATGGAAATTAACCTCCCTAATTTGTCTATCCTAATATCACACCCTTTATCATGAAAGGTTAGTGTGTGTCCTTGGTTGTACATTTGACTTACACTGGCAAGTTATGTTTCAAACCTTCCACATACAATGCATTTTTTATCTGGGTCTTTCTCTTGTATAAACTCAATATATCCTTATCAACAATGTTGGCAATAGTGTTATCTTCAAATCTCACTATCCCTACAACATTATTCTTAAATGAAATGAAATTTCTCTTGTCCCATATCATGTGGCTTGAGAAACCACTATCTATATACCATTTCATTCCTTCATCTTGTATATGAAAGGTAGTCTAAGATAGCATGTATTTTTCTCCTTTAGTCTTATTCTCCTCCTTCACCTTGTCTATAGGGTGTAACTTCTTGATCCACTTCTCAGTGGTATGAATATATAACCTTTTGTCTTGATTTATCTTCCTTATATGACTTATCATACAATCCCCTGTAATATATCCTCTCTAATCACAATTATAACACATAATTCCACTTATACTATTGAGATGATCATTCATCCTATTCCTCCATGAGGAATTGATTCTAGTATGATTTCTATAATCTATAGCTCTATGTCCATATTGATTGCATGATAATTATTAACCATTGAAAGGCTTCACATACTTTGTTTATTTGATTTTGAATGATGCACATGTAACTTTGTTGTTTCTTAAAAGACACACATTATTCTTGACTTATTGATGATATATTTGAGTCTCAAATTAAAGAGCTTTTGCATAGGTTTTCACTTTATCAATACCATCACTTCTTGATAGTCCATTATCCTGTAAGGTTTGACTCTCCTTATTTTCATTTTTATCTTATTTTAACCCAAAATCTATCTTGTCATGTGAAGACCTATGACTATTAAAAATACCACCAAAGAATTTAGTTCTATTTTCAAATTTCTAATGTGTCTTTAATTTTAATATTTATTGATCCAATTCTATTTTCATGGACTCCATTTATATTCTAAACTTAGTGCATTCTTCGTCCTTGGTCTTAAAACTTGTAGTGACAATCTCAATTTGAGTTTCCAACTATTTGATGATCTCCTCATGTTCACTAGTGTGCTTACTTAGTCTCTCTTCAAAGATATTAATTTGTTCCTTGTAGCTCTTAACTAATGATCTCAATTTCTGATTCTTCCTTCTTTTTAACTTCAACTCCTCTAGATTACTCACCAATTTTTCCTTAAGTTTCACTTTAGCTTCTTCTTCATCTAATTCATCTTCCATAAGACTTTTCCCTTCCGAACAACCTTCACTATCTATTTCTATGGCCATGAATGAAGTTTCATTACTATCATGATCATTACTATCATTATAACTATTACATATACGTGTGTCACTTATATTAGAGGAGTTATTATCTTCTTTGGTATAAAAACTTCTCTTATTCTTGAATGATCCTTTCTTGCCTTCATACTTCCTAAAACTCTTTTTGCTCTATTAAAGCTTATATAACTTCTTGTCATCATTATGATGTTTATCATGCTCTCCATCATGCTCATTATTATCTTGTTAGGTCACTTGGATGTAAAGTGACCATTCTTGCCATAGTTAAAGCACTTGACTGGGAACTTGACCTTATACTTACTTGATCCTTTCCTTCATTTTCTAACAAACATGGATTATATCATATCATCATTAATATATGTATCAACATCATCCTTGAAAGTTTTACCTTGTGAAATTTTCTCAACATTGAATGCAAATTCCTTATTGGAGGGTCTTACATCACTTGTTCTTATTTTATAGGTAATCAAGATTCCATGAAACTCATCCATCTATAGTATGTTGATACTTTTAATTTTCTCCATAGCATAGACTTTTGAATCAAACTTAGATGTATGGGATCTTAATAACTTTTGTACTACTATTGATTCTTCTAACTTCTCTCCTAAACCTCTGATCGCATTTACCACTTCATCTACTCTTAATAGATAAGATGTAATATTTTCATTCTCAGACTTTCAAACTACCTTCAATGGTTGTGAAACTTATCTAAGATGACTTAGGTGTCTCCTTAATAAATAGTTTGAAAATTTTCCCAAATCCTTTTGGTTGTATCACAATGAATGGCATTTACCAATTGTGTCTTTGAAAGACCACATAAGATGGCATTCATTTCCTTATAGTTGTATTCACTTACATTTTTGCTTGTTACATTACTTGGTGGTATAGTAGGTGGAGTGAATCCATAAACAATGGATTTCCATATGTCATATCCAAAATACATTATATATGTAATAATTTTGATGCTCCTAAATGCATAGTTTGTCCCATTAAAGAGAGGAACCTTATTGCTTGAGAAAGCTCCTTGTACGTGATGACTAGACATGTTTGTGCTTCTAGGATCTCCTTTAAGATATTAGGCCTAATTTAAAGGACCAAGATTTGATACCAATTATTGGAAGCATAATTACTAATAATGGGGGGTGAATCAGTATTTAAAAACTATATTTCAATTATACACAATCATTCATGAAATCTAAAATCAACATAGTGATCTAGCAAAACATAAAGAACCATTCAGACAAGATAACACATATATGAGTGGGAAACCCTCAAGGGAAGAAAACCCACTATGATATCTAAAAATGGAATAACGTACTATAAAAAAAGACACCAATTTTTTTTATCACCAACTCAACTTGGAGAACCAACCCCACTAAAGTCAAGCACCTACTTGATTAGGCTTTAGCAAGGAGCTACTTGCAATGAAGTACTGACTCCCTAAGTGACTCAACACCAACTTAGCCACCTCATGAATTTTGTTCACCAAAACTTTTATCTTTTGTTATGGTCTCATGTAAATACCTCATTCATATAAATAATAAAATATTTCATTTTCTTGTTTTGCATAATTCAAATAGGCCTAAATTGCCTCTTATATATACTAGTCTCATGTTAACACACCATTTGGTCAACCGCACACCATAAAAATATTAGTTATTATAGGGATAAATATAACAGAAGCACACAATTGATTACCAAGCAACTTAATATGTGGAAATTAACCAAAATACACAAGTAACTAGAATCCAGAAATAACACATGATATGAGAGACAATACACAACTTGTATTAAAACTCTTTCAGAAGGAAATACAACAAAGAAGGCTGCCACAGTTCTTATTCCTTACACACCTCTAGGGCTCCCACACCTCTAGGGCATAAATAATAAATTTTCCCTCAAATCTCTCTCCCTTAGGTCCCAACACCCAACTCAAACATAGAGTTGGTGTTCACCTTACACCTGTGCTCCACGCACTCCACAAGTGCTCCATGCACTCCACAAGTACACAAACATACTCCAAGTAGATCACACCTAATTATGATCCCTATTGTGTTGTTATCCTCTCTGATCTTGCACACCTACAAATCAATTTGGTTCTGCACACCTGTGAACCTTAACCTTACACACACATACACCTGCAAATCAATGATCTTACTTACCCATGTAGATCTCCTAAAGTATCCATGCTCACCTAATGACCAAGATCATACATACATGAAGAACCCTGCTGATTCTCCAATCTAGCACCCACACCTAGTACTGTGGCACTAGGAGGAACACACCATTGCTCTCCTCTCTCTGAAGAAGCATATATCATTGCTCTCTTACTCTCTAGCACAAGTTTACAATACAACCAATGAGTCTCTTAAATAGATCTCATGCAAACAATAATTAGACACCTAATTACAATAATTAGATCCACAGCTTCTAGTCTAAATTTGGCTCTTGACATGCAAACACTTGGTTCATTAGCTAACTGCCCATAAAAAACTCATAGCTCGAACCACACAGGTGACCTACGTCAGTCCCTGTCTGCCTGGGGCGTGCCAACGTCGGCCAACTTCTGACTGACGTTGATTGCCTTCCTTCCTTATCCTATGGACGTCGATTGGTCTGACCGATGCTAGTGTCTGTGACACTCCATAACCCTTCACAACCTCCTTCCCTACTTGTATCAGTGAAGCTTTTAGCTCCACAACCTAATAATCTCCCACTTGGAGATAAATAGCTACATTGTACCTGTCCCTGTACCCCATCTAATCTATTTCCTGGCTTGTATCCCTCTTCAAGCTCAACCCTAAAGACCACCCACCACACAACCTATGGTGCACCTCTTATCATCCAAATACCCTACCACATCTAAACCTACAAACCCATGTAGTGAAGTCTTGACCCTGAATAACATGAATCCCTACTGCTGGTCCCTCTCACATCCCTGAGAACCCACTTCCCTGAATTGGCTCCTAACTATCTGACAACACCCACTGCTTGGACAAACTTAGGGCTATACCAGACCTTATGTGATTTCAGACACTGAACTGTCTAGCCCTTAGTGTGCTCTGATTTTGCATCCTAAACCTTGCCAACACCTGATTCACATCAGATCCCACTGGAGACAAAATCAACCTGTGATCTCCCATGTCTTCCATGCCAAAGAATTTCGCTACTCCAAATTCTTCATAGCAAACCACTGAACTAATCTTACCCTTAGCTCAGTAAAACCCTGTATGTACAAACCTGCTAGCAAACATACCATCCACATATAGTAACAAGATAATGTCATGACCATCATCCCCCTGGTAAGACAAACCACAGTAGCTACCCTAATGTTGACTAAAGTCATGCTTTGTCATCCACCTGTCAAAACCTGTACCACTGTCCTCCAGCTTCCTCAAGACCATATGACCTAGCCTTTCATCTCACGTGTTCATTATCTCTATTCTTCAACTAAGGTATCCATTCATCTCTGTGCTTTCATACCTACTAGCAACTCTACCAAATATCCCGCTTGGTTTTGCATTATATTCCTGCCATGCTCTGACTATTTCCTAGATTCTTCCTACTCTGCAGTCAGCAACTAGTATAAAGAAGACGAACAATGAATTTAAGGCTTACTTACCACCTTAAGTCTTCCATATGGGCATTTGAGACTCCTTGATAGCTTGCTGTCTACCCAAAATCCATTATAGTGACCGACCTTGATCACCACATAGTCTGCATCTGACTGACATCGATTCCTGTGCCTATCCTAACTACTAACCCTATCGACGTTGGTGTCCTCCTACTAACATCAGTCCTCGTGATCGACATTGGTCTTACCTACTACCGATGTCAGTTTTCCTACTGAAGTCGATACTTGTGTTTTCCTGTGAGTGATGACTTTTTACCCGTGAGCTCCTTTAAATCAAGTCCCATGTCCAAACTGCCCTGCTCAGAAGTATTCAGCCCCATCCACTGGTCTCTATCTGCCATCTCCTCCATAAACACTAAGGCTTTCTAGTTCTTAAGCTTGTCAAATATATCTATCTTCCGCTTAAGAACATGCATCTCCCTCTTGCTCATGTGGCCAAGCCTATAAGGCCATGTCTCTACAATAGAAGAAGAATCAGTAATATAAATAAGTAGATAAAGAGTACCTATTTTCTTACCACCAGCTAATTTAAGTGCATCCAATGTGAGATTTCTTGTGCATCTCTCATCACCCAACTTTTCTAAAGAAATTAGCCACATCTCTAAACCTGGGACCTACATGACCTACTTCAACACCCATGTGTTGACCACCTGCAATTTCAACTTCAATTCTCCTTTGCCAATTCTTTAGCAAGGCTCACCAGCTCCTCTCCCTGGGGCTACATGGAAAGAGGCAACATAATCTTTTATCCAAGATTCAACTTTATCCAAGAAACCTCCCAAAGCATCCTATGCAACAACACCTACAACATCTGCATCTTTAGTTCCTTCATGCTGATCTCCTACCAACCAACAATCTTCTTTTACCTACTCTTTCTTTCCATAAGACAATAAGTGACCATCTATGCTTACTTTGATCTACCATTGCTCTACTCCCACTCAATCAGAAACCCCTGAGAGTGACCTGTAACCAAACACAAAACCTACTCCCTGCAACCTTAGCTCTGATACCACGTGTTGGGATAAATATAATGGAAGCACACAATTGATTACCAAGCAACTTAATATGCGGAAATTAACCAAAATACACAAGTAACTAGAATCTAGAAATAACACATGATATGAGAGACAATACACAACTTGTATTGAAACTCTTTCAAAAGGAAATATAACAAAGAAGGCTGCCACAGTTCTTCTTCCTTACACACCTCTAGGGCTCCCACACCTCTAGGGCATAAATAGTAAATCTTTCCCAACACCAAACTCAAATACAAAGTTGGTGTTCACCTTAAACCTATGCTCCATGCACTCCACAAGTGCTCCACACACTCCACAAGTACACAAACATACTCCAAGTAGATCCCACCTGATTCTGCTCCCTATTGTGTTGCTGTCCTCTCTGATCTTGCACACCTGCAAATCAATTTGGTTATACACACCTATGAACCTTGACCTTGCACACACATACACCTACAAATCAATGATCTTACTTACCCATGTAGATCTCCTAAAGTAGCCATGCTCACCTGATGACCAAGATCATACATACATGAAGAACTGTGTTGATTCTCCAATCCATCACCCACACTTGGTACTATGGCACTAGGAGGAACACACCATTGCTCTCTTCTCTCTAAAGAAGTGTATATTATTGCTCTCTTACTCTCTAACACAATTTTACAATACAACCAATGAGTCTCTTAAATAGATCTCATGCAAACAATAATTAGACACCTAGTTACAATAATTAGATCCACAGCTTCTAGTCTAAATTTGGCTCTTGACATGAAAACACTTGGTTTGTTAGCTCACTACCCATAAAATACTCATAGCTTGAACCACACAGGTGATTGACGTCGGTCCCTGTCTACCTAAGGGGTGCTGATGCCAGCCGACTTTTGATTGATGTTGATTGCCTTCCTGCCTTATCCTATCGACATCGGTTGGCCTGATCGATGTCGATGTCTGTGACACTCTGCAACCCTTTGCAACCTCCTTCCCTGCTTACATCAGTGAAGCTTTTAGCTCCACAACCTAATAGTTATACCATAAAATAGGTATTAATACATCTTATTAACATGATTCAATCACAATTTTTACCTATTTTGGTCTACCACAACTCAATTAGGCCTTACTCCTTTAGGTCTCATGGAAACTTAATTACATTAGGTTTATCTTTTTAATGCCAAACCTTTATGTTATTCTACCCATATGACTTTATCCAATAATAAAAAAATATTAAAACACTTATAAATTTTTTTATTATAAACTTATCCATTATTTATTATACCTTCATCATTCATTCATACCATGAAATATCTTTTACGATAAACTACCCTATTAGGTATGTGTACCTAAAAAGTCTATCTTGTAATAATGAAGATTAAAAAACCTTAAACTACTCAATTATGAAAAATAAAAAATGTATACATATTATAAATTACCTTTATTTCATCATAAAATTATTGGAACAAATGTAATTAGGAGATAAAGGCTCAATAACATCTCTACAACTTGCTTACTCATAATTGCCAATTCACCTAAAAAACTAGTCATGATGAATTAGACCTCCAATTCCTGTGTAGACATTTTTCATGACTCTTGATGCATTAAAAAAATCATATGAGATCTAAAAACCATCCTTAAATGTAAATTTATATTATCTAATGGTAAATATTAGTATTTTAGACCATTTTCTTGACCTTATATCTCATAGTCCTATCTGAACTAGATAGGCCATTTTGTGAGCAACTTTTTCACCACATAAACTAAACTCCAAAGATGTTAAAAGAATAATAATTAATTATAATTCATAAATAAATTATTAATTCACTTTATTTCATCAATATATTATGCATAAAACCTCAAATTTATCTCTTCATCTCTACCTAGATTTTACACTATTCACACCATTAGGTTTGTCTATGACTGGCTTACTTGGATGAAAAAATTAGAACACTTGAAAGATATAACCTATAAAAAATTATCATGTAAATGTAAATTGAGTCTATATATTATTTTACCATCCATTTTCTTCTCTTTACTAATTTAAATTTTGAGAGATACAATAATTTCTTAATAAATAGGCCTATATCTACACATTTTATCTCTCATTTGACTAACCACCAACACCTATAGGTACCTGGGAGAGTTTACTACATGATAAAATATATTATATAGGAATTTTAATCCATCTTAAGTTGATTTGAATAAAATATTTGACATTGAGTCCTTGTTAGGGTTTTAGGGAGGTTTAACATAGGTTTCAGTGTTAATGATTGTTCATAAAGGACTACCATTTGAATCCAAAAATAATACCTAAATATATTATCTATGACCCTTACCCATCACTCCTTAACATATTAGAATCCCATATAGAGGTTACACATGAAAATTAATGTTTGAAAGTGCTTCTCATATTTGTGACCTCATTTTGTGAGCTTGAGAAGGCATAAAATAGTGATTCATGCATGTTTATTACAAATATTGAACTCAAACTTTTTGATTATGCCTAAAAAAATTTATCTCACCTATTTCCATGATCACATGTGTATAATTTCCTTGAAATATTATATTCATTCCTCATTAGGAAAGGTAAGGTTTAAGAGTGGTTTAGGTACAAACTTAGATTTAAGGTATTACCCCTATAGGCTCACCATAAAAATCTCATGATTACTTATATACCTTAATTAAATGATAAAATAATTCCATAAAACCTTAAAATACTTGTGTGCACTCATTTTTAAATGCACATGCCTCTTTGTGTCATGACTATGCTTCCTATGCACTTTGACATCAATGACCTTTAATGACTTGTACCTTCCATGCACACATAAGACAATATTTTCCTTCAAATTATCTCTTTATATTTATCTCATGACAACACTCTTCCATTCATATTGTCACATTACACACTATCAACTATCCTCAATCATTTTTGACATCAACCTTCACAGGATGCACCTTTAAGATCAATGATAATATGCAACACCAATTAGAGGTATATTTAAATGTGGATAATCTATACCATTAGATAACCCAAATAGAGGTATATTTTAGTTTTCATTAGATTAATAAGAGCCAACACATTTATTTTTAAAAGTTAAAACAAACTAATCAAGTTTTTATATTGCGATGAATTTTATGTTCATACTTTGGTTGTTAATAAGCTTCCTCTTCTTACTAAGTGGGAGGATTTTAATATGTTAACCAATAACTAGTTTCATCTTATTTTTTAAGAGGAAGAGTAGTCCAAGTATTATAAATATATTAATAAAAATCAAGTTAAAATTATGGAGTACATAAATGATTTCCAAATTATGGTTATCTAAATGTAAAATATATATCAGAATATCACATCTTGTTGAATTGTTTTCATGGATTCCATATCCCATTTGAGGATAATTTTACTCTTGGACAAGACTATAGATGTATATGAGGATTGTTCTTGATATCTCTACTTATATATGGACAAGAATAAAATCATTCTATCTACCTCTCAAATCACTCTAAAGAAAAAAGGTGGTCCTAAACATAAGGGTAAAGGAAAATTTAAGCATAATGCTACTTATGTTTATAATAAGGATACTAAAAGGCATTGTGGGCATTATGATGTTGGTATTCATTATAAGTATTTTTTTTGGAAGTTATAATAATATTTTCATCCATTTAATAGCAATAATAATAGGAATGTTATTCCCTTTGTCAAAGGTGAATATATTTGTTTTATATCCAACATGGATGAGACTTTATATTGTACCTCTATTAATAGATATATATGTTTGGGTAGTTTTAGCTATCAAAAGCATGAAATTTATAATATTTTACATATTAAAATGATGAAGAAAAAAAATTGGATTCTCTTTTTCACACTTTTCATAAAAAATGATAAGCAAGGAGTTAGTATACAATTTGGAGATAGATACTTGAAATCAAACAAGCCCATATGCTTTGTGAGGTGAGAAGAAAGGTGTAGACATCAAGGTGACCAAGAAAAGTAAAATTAAGTTTGTTATTAATTAAAATTTCATTGATTTTTTATTTTCTTCTTATTGATGTGTGTGGTGTAATGTACATAAACCCTTATTTATATATCCATGATGTTATCTTTGTAGACACCCCATTTTGGCCACAACTGGCTTTTGACCAGACTTCAGATTGATTTTTATCAAACATTTCAAATTAAGCATAGTAATCAATAAAAATCCCAATTTCATTTGCACATCATTCATTAATGCTGAGAATCATGTTGAGTAATCCCTATTTTGGATACTATCTTGTATGAGACAAAAACCTATCACATATTCATTTCCAATCACCTTGTGACCTAAAAACTGGTAGTTAGGCCTATGAAACCATTAAGAAAATCACTTGAAATTTTTTTAAAAGAGATAAAATTCTAATCCAAATTAATCATATATTTAAACTAGATTAAATGGTTATCTAAATAATCCATTTGTAATCAATGAATATCTAAAAATGGAAATTCAAAAATACAAAATATCAAGCTTCTTCATCATTACCATTTATGAGTTGTTAAGCTCCCACAAATATCTAAAAATATTTAATTTGATATCCATGCCTATTAATTGAAAACCATAATTATATTTACCCTCCTTAACTCAACTAGAGTTAGCTTTAACTCACTCAGGGTTAGTTTGAACTCATTCCATGTTTAAACCCTAGCCTAACTCAACTTGAGTATGAATTAAATTTAGAGGATATAAATATGAGGCATCACCTAATTATCAAAAAAAAATTTAAACTAAAGTTATTATGCTCACATATATGTAATAATATGTCATAAGTAGTGTTATCATGCCAAATTCATAATCCAACCAACCAAACTAGGGTGTGAAGGAGAGGTGGAGTAGATGGAGCTTCATTGACAAATTTATTGCTGCATATATCCAAGAAAGCCACTTCAACAAGCTATTGTAAAGCTACAAAAAATGTAAAAGGATGATCTCTTTTATTTTGTAGTTGTGTTTTCATTATATGCTTGTTACCTATGCTCTCTTTAGTTTTCAAGATAGAGGTGTTAATGTTTAATGTGTCTATTTTCTTGACTAACACTATACTAATATCCCTTCTATGGATTCCTTATTCACATTATGGAATTCTTGGTGGGACTCACACCACAAAAGGTTCTTCCCATGGAATTTTAAGATCTCTTTCTAATAATTTTCATGTCAATATCTTGACTTCCTAAACAAAAAAGTAGGAAGTGAAAGCTCACAAACATTTTATAATAAATCAAATCTTTACTTTATGTAGTTGTGATTTTTATCTTTGTGGTAATATTATTACACTATGGAGTAGTGATATTGCACTGTAAAGTCTCAATATTTCAATTGCATTTTTGCCTTAATGGGTCATGATTTTGCTTGATAAGTTACATTTTTGCCTTGATAAGTAGTGATCTTTCATGATAAGTTACAATATTGT
The DNA here is from genome assembly GCA_037957365.1 of Torreya grandis. Lineage (NCBI taxonomy): Eukaryota > Viridiplantae > Streptophyta > Pinopsida > Cupressales > Taxaceae > Torreya > Torreya grandis. Next base: position 589,705 of record JARHVA010003246.1, read on the forward strand.
CTTTATAGTCATGATTTTGTTTGAAAATATATGATATTGTCCCCAAATATATGATATTAAATTCATAATCATGGTATTTCCATCATAATATATGATATTTCATTGTTTAATCATGATTTTGACTTAACCCTTTATTTTGTAGAAAATCATGATTTTTCACTGTAGACTTGTGATTTTGCATTATGTAGTTGAATTTTTACATTATAGAGTCACAATTTTACCCTAACACTTTGTCTTATACGAATTTGTGGTTTTGTGATAACTATTTTCAATTACGTAGGAAAATTTATGATATTTCTCTATGCATTTGTGATTTTTAATTGTGTAAAAAATATTTGAAACCCAAGAGCTAAATTTCAAAAGTCATTTGCTCACTTGATTTTAGATTATAAGAATAAGGACCCCATAACATATTTTCTATAACCTAAAAACGAAGGAAATAAATTTTTATCACTCTAAGATTAAAAATCACATTCACATTTGGTGTTTTCAAATATTTTACTTGAGTTACTTTCATTTTTTTAAGTTCTAAAACAATGCCAAGGGGCTAAAATTCATGTCATATTTCACTTGGTGCTCTAAAAATGAAATTGAAATATAGTTAAATGCTCATAAGATATTTTATTTTTTTAAATTATTTTTATGTGTTTGTTTCACAAGACAAGTGTAGTGTGTATGCTCTCCCCCCATCTCCTTTAGGGAACTTGGGTCATCAAAAATGCTTCACTAATTGCCTTTGTTACATTATCTAAAAGCATGGAAAGAAAGTCACTAAGGCCCTCCCCAAAATCTAATTGATTTGGGTGGTCCCATAATGACCCTAAAGTCCTACTCATTTTTTTATTTTATGTATTTTGGCTTATGGGAGGGAGATCATCACCTCCCCATGGGTTCTCTAGGGAAGTGTTGATTCAATAATTCATCTCCTAACATTAATTCATCTCCATTCCATGGTAGGGTTATACAAATTGAGTTCAACTTATTGGAATGCTTATTTGAGTGGTTAAACAATCTCCATTAGTAAGAGAATACCTCAAAACATAGGTTTAACTCAAACATCACACTACACTAAGAAATTTATGGATGTAATTGTTGTGAAAAGGACAAGACCTTTTCACAACAAGATGGTTAATGTGGATCTAAATGACATGTTGTGCCATCATGTTAACCACACATATGGAACTATTTAGAACATATGAAAATTGCTAATTTTTAGACAACCCCACTTGTCATAGATATACTATCAATGTAGGGTGAGTAGCCTAAAGTTACATGTCATTGTATAAAATCTTGAGAGAAGAGGGGGCCTTAAAACCCTACTTTTCTTGTGCATTTCAATTTTGGGATTAACAACATAATTTCCTCTCAAAATAAAGTATACAAATGGAACTTGACAAGTATGAAGCTACCTTGTTAGTTTTTAGGATTAAAATAATACATTTAGGTGTTTTTATTGTTTATTTATTTTTTCTTACATTATCTTAAGTTAAAAATATTTGTTTATCATACCATATTAAAAAACAAGTCATGTATGCACATCTCTCTTTTGTTCAAAGAGTATTATGTCATCCATTTGACACCACACTTTGCCTTAGTTATTTGTCAAACTTTTATATGTGTATCACTTATTTAAAAGGGGCATAATTATGTTACCCATTTCATTCCATGTATTATTCCTTATATTTTTAAAACAAACCATTTTTCATACCTTTAGAGTATGATAGCATTGTTACATTGTTCCCATTGTTTTGAAGATTTGTTGCCTTCTATCCAATCACAATTTTAAAACCACATGTGTCTTTTTGGTCTATGCCTAGTATCATTATGCTTTTTATTTTGGTCTAGCTTGTTATCCATTTAATAAACAAAGCCTTATAAATTTATTTCCCTATTAGTCTTGATAAGTTCAAATGCAAACATTGATTGGTTTATGTTTATGCCTCACATAATTTTGGCTTAGACAATTTTCTCTCACTTTTGGGTTGTACAAGTTAAACTAATTCCTTCCTCAATTTAAATCCTATTTTTATTCCTAGATTTAGGAAGTGGTATATCTTCGATGTGCCTAAAGTATAATGTCTTTTTCCAAGGGTCAAATTTATGTTTGTATCCTAATGCCTAGTTTGAATCAAATTATTTAAAATTTGTTAGATTAATTATCTTGCCTTTTTAGACCGAGTTTCTGCCAAGTCTATATTTTGTGTTTTGTTCCCAAAATACATAGAAATTCCCATTTTTTATAACTAGTTTTGTTTCAATGTATAGATTTTGTGCCTTATTTCCAAAATACCTAGCATTTTACCTTCTATCCTAGACCTAGTTATTTTGATCATAGCTTTTTGCCTTGTTCCTAAAGACCTAGTAACTTTTTTCATCTTTAGACCTAGATTAGAATTGTTTGAAACACTTTTTACCAAAGTTTGGAATACATGTTTTATCCATTCACTTTCCCATTTGTGAAACATATTTGACATTACACCATTTTAGATCAAGTTTTTCATTGCCTATTTGTGGAGAAGTAGCTCCATTCCTAGACCATGTTTTTAGAGTAAGTTCTTAGGCATTCCCAAGTTTAGACAATTTATCTTTTAGACCTTATTTTTAAGAGTTTTTATAACTCTAGACCTTCTTTGTAGAACATTAGTCATTGATTTAGATATGTTTTTTTACACTCATAATAGATTCATGTATAATCCATGTTATGATAATGTGGTCATGAATGATAACTTTGTTCAAGAACCCTACAATGATGATGTGGTTTATGACATGGATCCTTATCTTCCTTACACTACTAAATATAGGGAACAAAGTCAAGATCTATTATCACACTACTTGGTTAACACACCTCCATATTCAAAGTAAGACCAAGAGTAGACTATGTAATATCTTGATAGCACATCAATTATAGAACAAGTTCAATAACAACCATATATGCTACTATGTCATCACCATATGATCCTTATTTGTTTGATCATCACTTGCTTGAAAATAAGGATGATGTTTTAGTCAGATCCATAGAGGTAGGAGCCAAGTTTCTAGTATACTTCCCCCATGAAAACTTACCTAGTTTATTTAGAGTGCCTCTAAACATGCCCTATACCCAAACCATTGAACATGCCTCTATTAGCTATCCTAAAGTGCTCATACCAATGTCATATCAGGACCCAAATATGCTTGTAAAAGGAAATGGCCTTATATAATACCACTTTATAAAAATGTAAAAATAATATCAAACCTATTTGAATATAGTACATAATTTTAATTCCATGGCCATGTCAAATGCTCCACTCATAGAGCTAGTTCCTTCAATAGGAGTATTAATTGAGTTGATAGGTCAAGAGAATTTAGATATAAACCCATGTTTACAAATCACTTCTGTTAGTGACATGTATAATGTACCATATATTAAAGAGGTGACTATGGATTTTATGTAGAAAAATATTCCAAACATGGTGGATAACATGCAAGTGTCTTCTAATCCAAGCCAAAACGGTTTGAATACACCCAAAAATAGTCCATAAAAATAATTTCCTTTAGTTGATACAATGATCATTTCAAAATAATAGGTGCTAGGAGATCTTACATCCCAACCAAAATAGGTTACTTTTAATCCTCAACTAATTGTTTCTTTAAGTACATAACCATATGGATTGAGTAATCAAGTGTTAGCTAGAGTTGTGCCTCTATAACAAGTGATGAATTCTACCCTAGCTCAATAGGTGGTGACTAACATTCCATAATAATAGGCATAGTCTAATCTACCACCATAGTAGAGGTAGAACACTATGCCACCTCAATAGGGGAAAAATGTTCCACCATAATAGATAGTGACAAATGTACCTCTATAGTCACATACCAATATACCTTTACAATTTTAGACATTGAATAATAAAAAACGTGTGTATATTGGTCAAAGATAAATGTCGAACACCCAATAATTATCTATTTCAAAATAGGTTTTTGCAAAACAAAGATGTACCATTATCTAACAAATACTAGTTAGGCAACAATTGCCTCTTACACAACACATGCCATATATCCAAATATAGGGCCTTGGCACACAATAATTTCCCCTTATTTATCCTAGTTTGACTAGTTAGTAAGAAGTCCCTACTAAACCTCAATAGGCACAATACTTTACCCAAAGCCATATCCTTCCATCAAAGCCCTAATTCCCTCAAAACCAAGGCTATTTACTAAATCCAAACTAGAATATATCCAAAAAATGAATGCAATTTCAACAACCCCACATTAATCCTTAGATACATATTCCTACTCAAACCAACATTTTACAACAAACCATTCCTCCATTATACCTTGGTCAAGGTAATCCACCTTTGACCACCCAACCACCACCTCAGCTAAATGTTCCATCTAGTTTCTTGGCCCAAAAACTAAAAAAATAGAGGATGTGATTTTTTCCTTTCAAGCACAAAAGAAAACCAATGAATTCAAGTTAGATGATATGTGTTCATACCCACTCAACATAGAGTATCCTCAGATACCATTTCCTCCAAACTATGAACTACTAAAATTTGATAAATACAAGGGTAAAGGAGACCCTAAATCCCATTTTACATAGTTATTTATAACTTGATGACTAGAGGATTATATTGACATTTACCTCTTCTTTTTATTTCCTTAAAGACTAGTAGGACAAGCTTTGGAGTGGTTCCTCAAATTACCAAAAAAATTATATTTGATTTTAATGACCTCTTTGAAAAATTTATGCAACATTTCTCCTATAATATTGAGCATGATATTTCATTAGTATATTTGACTCAGGCTAAGTATAAATATAGTGATATATTTGAAATATATCTATAGATATGGAGAGCACTTGCTAATCACTTCACCCATAACTTAACAGATAAAATATTTGCTACTATGTTTACTAAAAATTTACGTAGTGAGATATCCTATCTAATATGCTCATACCTTGAAAAATATCATAGACAAAGGTTTACAAATTTAAAATTCCCTTATTAATAAATGGATTATCATCTTAACCTCATAAAACCAAAATTGAAACAAAAACTAAGGCACGTACCCAAGTTAGAACCCTCACAAAGTCCAAGTGCAAGCATTGATATCATCTTAGGCTAATAAATATGATAAATACAAGTAATATAACTAAGATAAGAATATTTTTGAAAATGGAGTAACTAAATTGTAACACATACAAATGATGGAAACACCATCTACTCAACCTATGTCACAAATGTAATTTACTCCTCATTAACAACCTATCCAATAAGCACAACATTTATAGCAGCATAGACTAGCTTCACAAATGCAACAACCACCACCTTTGCAAACTCACCCTATAATAATAATACCCACTCCTTGAGAAATAAATGACCTTGGTTAACCTATCAAAGTAGTGTTTCATAATTTAGACATAACTAATATGATTAGTTGGCTAATTCTTAAATAATATCTTAAGGGAATTCCATATCTAGACTAGTATAGAGAGTATGAGTTTTATGAATACCATGATGTTCATGGACATAATATATGTCATTGTGTGTAGTTGAATCACCTTATTAAAAATTTGATAGAAAATGTGGTGATTACATTAGATAATATACATCCAATCAAAACCTGGGGATCTACCAAAACCCTTTTCTATAGCATAATAATAATAAATAAATAAAATAAAGAAGGCTAAAAATATAATAATAGTATCAATAACTCCATGATAAAAATAAAAATATTAATAACTACAAAAATACCAATCAAATGGGAGGAACCAAGGCAAAAATGATCCCAACAACCAATATACTTACCATGCAGTTACACATGACTACAACAAATTTTTAGGTCATATTATGGGAGGTCACATTTCAACTATCACCATTAATCCTAGACCAAGTACTAACAAACTAGGACAATTACCAAATAATTCCAATTAACCCACTTATGTCAATAATCCTTTCTTGACCTAGGACCACAACCAAGCACAAAAGAAACTAGGGATTACTATTTTAGGACCTTATACCGATAACTTGTCATTGCCCTATGACCATAAAAAAATACACCAACAATCGAAACTTATCCTATCTAGACCATCTCCATCATCATCAAGTAACAATGTCTTATATCTAATTTTTATTATGAAATCATAACTCAATGGTCTAAGATTACCATTCCAAACCCACAAACCCCACCCAATGAACAAATATAATCCATTTTTCTAGGTAGGAAGAAGACATTTTACACTAGTAAGGAAAGGCCATACGATATCATGGAACAACTCTAAAAGACACCTACATAAATCTCCATTTTATATTTTGTGAGTATGTCTACTATCCATAATAACATCCTAATATAAATAATATGCTAATCCCAAGTTCTAAATGACATAACCCCAAAAAAATTTCAAGCTTTAGTTGGACATCTAGCCCCAGACTAATAGTTGACCTTCAACCAGAGTGATATGTCATCCTTTGGTCCTCTCCATAATAATCCCTTATATAATGAAGTTGTCATAACACAACAAAAATTGAAATGTGTCCTCATACATAATGGATTAGGCCTAAATATTATGTCTTTGAAGCTAATTAAGCATCTTATATATATAACCGTTGATCTATATCCATAAAAAATCACTATCAAATCCTATGATAGTGAAAAATTGTTATCACAAGGCACCATAAGCTTTCTAGTTATCATTGGACCCTTAACCCACAATACACATTACCATGTGCTAAACCTTGAACTATCTTACAATTTGCTTTTTGGTAGACCTTGGACACATTAAATTCATGCAATCCATTAAACATTTCACTAGTGTCTCAAGTTCTTGCATTTAGGTATGGAGGTTACTATCAATGGAAATTTGTATCCCTATGAACATTACAAACATCTGGAGGTTGAGTACAAAAGTTATAAATATCACATTGGCCTAGATCTGGTTACCAAAAAGGATAAAGGCAAAGAAATACTTTTTAAATTTCTAGAGTCTAATTGTATAGATCCATATAGCCTTGACTCATCTTCCCATATGCCTCCTCCTAAAATGTCTAATCATTTTACCATCTTAGCCAATGGCCTAAGAGATTATTTGACCCATGACACATATCACATTGCCAATCTTCCAAAAAAACCCAAGTCATATGGAAGACCTAAATCTAGGCCACTTTACATGGAATGGTAAAAAAAAGGAAAAGGTAAACTTCATAGTCCAACTCCTGTCATTTCAACACAAGCCACTAGCCATGAAAGGGACCCAATTTCTAATGATGAATATTTGTTGTAAAAATACAAGTTTGTTGATTGCTATAAAAATGGAAAATATCCTATCCCTAACATGATTATGGATAACCAAGGCTGTGAAGGTGGAGTCCTTAGGCCAAATTAATAGGGTACTCTTAAACCAATTTCTATAACTTAGTACAAAGGAACTTATGGACTTGGATTTAAACCACCTAGGGGTCACCCCATGTATCTTGTTCATGTTATAGCACCAACATCTAGTGATGATGATGGTGATAACAAAATTGAGTCTGATCATAGAAATATGAAGACCTTTCTAATACCAATCTATTTGAATTTCTTACCATTTGTACCATTACCATAGTAATCTAATGTAACTTGATTCATCTTTATCACCCTCAACTTATAGCTTGAAACCAAAAAAATCCATAGTACCTATAGATGAGTTTGATAATGATGACGCCTTTTCAAATTGTCTAGGCCTAAGAGACAATGTTCCATTGAGAGAACACAAACAAGAGTTATCTATCAAACTAGATCATGTAACCTATTTTGGAGAATATGTGAACACCCTTAGCCAAAAATAAATGAATAAAACATTGATGTCCCAAAGTAAAAACCTCTTTGAAGCACTTTTTGACTAGGGTAGAAGTAAAGAGAAAGGATAGTCTTTTGGTGAAAACCTATTTTATGTGACATTATATGGGGGTGTTCACCTTTCTTTGAATGAAGATTAGGAGATCTCAAATGATGAACTTTACTTTGGGTTTGAGTTTAGTTATGTAGAATAACCTACCTTTAATTGAATTGCCTAAGAATTCCTTACAATATTTATGATATGGCCATTATATCCATTAGGCAATTCAAATTCATCTTGTTTAGGAGAGATTGAAGAACTAGTCCAACCTAAGGACTTTGTAGTTACAAGCCAGATCACATCATTACCAACCATTATTGAGGATGGCTAAACTACCCTCATAGAGGATACTATGGAAGTCAACATTGAGAATCCAAATAACCCAAAGTGGATCAAATTAGGTGCATCCCTCACTGGGGGGACTTTGAAATATTTATACAGATTTTGAGGGAATTTGTTGACATTTTTTTATGGGACTATTTAGACATGCCAGGTTTGTACCCCACCATAGTTTTACACCATCTTGTTGTGCAACCTAATTCTAAACCTATGAAGAATATATTGTATAATATGCATCATCATATTGATATACTAGTAAAGAAAGAGTTGGAAAAAATCTTATAAGTGAGATGCATCTAATTGATCAACTATTCAAAGTGGATCTCAAATGTTGTGCCTATTATTAAGACACCAAAAGGAATAAAAATCTACACTAATTTTAGAGACATAAATAGGGCCTAACTTAAAGATGACTTTTCTCTATCGAATGTCAAAATGATAGTTGAATACACAATAGGGTATGAAATGATTTCACTTATGAATGGATTTTCATGATATAATTGGCTTAGGATCATTCCAGAAGACCAACACAAGATAGAATTCACTTCTTGGGGAACATTTTATTATCAAGTTATGCCATTCAACCTCAATAACATTGGGTCCACATACCAAAGAGACTTTAATGTCATATTTAATGATATGATGCATGATATTATTGAAGACAATGTTGATAACATATTGGGTAAATCAAAGACCCATGTCGATCATCTAAACACATTAGAAAGGATATTTGAGAGGATTCATGAATATAAGGTCAGAATTAATACTAAGAAGTGGGTGTTTGGTGTCACTTCAGTTAAATTATTAGGATTCATCATCTCTCATTAAGGCATTGAAGTTGATCTTACCAAAGTAAAATCCATTATTGAGATGTTTCCACCTTCTAGTTTGAAGAAACTCCATAATTTTTATGACAAAACCTAGTCTATTAGACACTTCATTTTATAACTAACTAAAAAATGCCACCCCTTCACTCACTGAATAAAGGGTTTGCATTTTTTTGGCATCAATACTACCATAAATCCTTTCAACATCTAAAATAATATCTTGTCAACCCACCTATTTTGTTAATACCAAAGCTAGGAAAGCCATTCTTACCATACCTATCTTCCATAAATAAAGCCTTGGGGGCACTTCTATCTTAGCATGATGATAATGGAAAAGAGCATGTTGTGTATTATCTAAGCCATATACTAGTCATGTATGAACACAACTATATAATAATATAAAAATCTTGTTTATTTATGGTTTTTCATCCTAGAAGATATGGCATTACATGATTAACAACAAGATCATTATTATTTCCAAAGCTGATATGCTCAAGTATATACTATTCAAGATAGATTTACAAGGCCACATGGCCAAATGGATCATGATTCTAAGTGAGTTAAAGATAGAGTATGTAAAATAAAATGTCATAAAGGGACAAATACTTGTAGATTAGCTTGATAAATCTCCCCTTGCAAATACCAAACCACTCACTTTTTAATTCATAGATGAATCCATCATGACCATCCCAAGAACATCTCCTAAGGAGTAACACTAGAAGCTATATTTTTATTTATCATTCACATCACATGGATCAAGAGAAGGCATATTTTTTATTACACCATATGGGACCTTATTCCTAAATCATTCCATATTAGCTCTCCTTGTAATAACAAGTCTGAATATGAATCACTTATTATAGTGCTTCATCAAGAAGTAAAATGGAATATTCAACATCTCATGGTTATGGTTATTCTAATTTAATCATAATTTAGGTTATATACCACTTTCAAACCAAATATGATAATCTAGTGCCATACAAGGCCATGGTTAATGTTATCAAATAGTAGATTGCTAACATATAGTTTGAACACATACCTAGGTCTAGTAATAGGATATTGGATGTCAGGCCACCATTGGCTCTTTGATCTACCACATAAATAAGTAAAAATAATATCAATTCCTTGTTGAAAATATTCCATTGACTAATCATGAACCTTCAACCATCACAATGATTTGTGATATTATTGGACCCACATCTATTTGGTACTCAAACCTCTTTAACTACCTCCATGACCATATCATGCCACCAGACCTATCACATAAACAAAAAAGGGCCTTTACCCAACAAGCCTCTCATTATACCCTACTTATCCCAACCATCTACCACCATAGCTTTGATGGAACTCTTATTCATTGTTTGAATTTTATAGAATTAATGTTAGCATTAAAGAAGTTCATGGAGTATTCGGTACCCATACTAGTGGGGATATCTTGGCCAAAAAGATCCTACATAATGGTTACTATTTCCCAAATATGGAATTAGATGTAGATACTTATGTCAAAATGTGTGACAAGTATCAAAGTCATGATAATTTGATTCATTCCCTAACCAAAATGTTAAAATTGATGCTTACACCATGGTTGTTTTCAATGTGGGGGCTTGATCTCATTAGGAAACTTAACCCAACCTCATCTAATGGTAATAAACACATCCCTACCACTACCAAATATTTCACTAAGTGGGTTGAATATATACCCCTCACTTACATGACTATGGTATCCCATCTGACATTATATTTGATAATGGTAGATCATTAAAAAATAAAGATGTCAAATTACTCTATGTTGATTACAATATCACCCAACCTTTTTATACTGCATATTACCCATAAGGTAAGGTTTAAGCAAAGGAATCGAAAAAAACCATTATCAACATCCTTAAGAATATTATCAATGATCTTGGCCATTATTGGCACCTCTAAATATTCTATGCCCTTTGGGCATATCACACTAATTACTGTACTCTAACCATAGCCACTCCATATTCCCTAGTCAATGGCACTGAGGCCATTCTTGCCATCAAGGTCAAATTAACTTATCTATGTATCTAATTAAAACATGTCCTAAATGATGAATATTATAGAGTATCTCACCTATAAGATGTAGACTTACTTGATTAAAAATGCATGGCTTCTATCAACAACAATGAAGCATACTAGAATAGACTTCATGGCCAATATAATCAGTGGGTTAAACATATTTTTTTTTGATCTTGGGGATCTTATTCTCAAATAAAACCAAAAGAAAACCATGACCAAGAAGAAGAATAAGGGTAATTTCAAACCCAATTGGATAGGCCCATATGTCATTATTTCAAACCATCTCTAGAACATGCAATATTGCTACACTAAATGGAGATGAACTTGATGAGCTGATGAAAACCATACACCTCAAGTATTATTTTGATTGAGAGACTTAAATTATTATCTATGAGGCACATTTATGTTGTATCATATCATTGTAATGTATACTATTATACCATGTCTTCCCTATTGCCCAAAGTCATTTTTACCCTCCCTACCCAAGTCCTTTGGCCTTGGTTCCATTCCATTCATTCTTTAGGCACCTTTAATGAGGGGATTCAGATGAAGCTTCAGAATTTTATTTAGTATTCTAGATAGAGGCAGTATCTTGTGCCAGTATGATAATAGGTTTTACAATTTTATTCTTAATTGTTAACACATTTTATTTTTGGTGCTACTAATTATAACCACCTTTGGGAAAATTTGTATTATTAAACCATGTCATTATCTCTAAATTATAATTGCCTATGGGAAAATAGGAAAAAAACATTTACCATGCATTACCACATCACCTTGCCATTCCTATTTCCATATATGCCATTCACCTAATTCATGAACTTACTTTTACTTAGTCAAATTCATTTATTGTAAGGTGAAATGACAGTGACTTGAGGTCTCATTATGGGACTATGTAGGTAGTGCTCAACTAATATTGATGCCAACTTAGTCAAACTTTTACCACACTCTCTCAATTTTGTGGGAAATCTAAGCCACACTCTTGTCATTTTGTGAGTTAGACAATTTAGTGTCTCATCATTCTCAATCAAGTTGAGATGCATAGAAAATGTAAAAAACATTTGTAAAAGATATAACAAATCCTAAACATCAAAAAATCATGAAAATGGTCTTAGAATTTACATGAGAGATATAAATCCATAAAATATTTTAGGTTGGGACATCTTTGTTCAATTTATTTCTAGACCACGTGGGTCTTTTTCCTCCTATTTTTGGGAGAAATACATTGTCCTGAGGTCTACACGGGCTATGTAGGCAATGATTAAATACATGGGGTATCTTGGATTATCTTGGTCATATATTCCTTTATTTTTTCATCACTTATTTTCCTTAAGGATCGTAGGACACCTAACTATCTTATGATTACCCACTTGTCATTTAGTTTCCCCATCCTGTTTAGCCTTAAGCCATACACTTTTACCATTTTTTGATTTCATATAGTGAGCATTATGTATTCAAATTTGATTCACCAATGATCACTCAACTTCATATTATACCATCACCATTTTGTGAGTATTTTATGTTTCAAACACTCTCATCATTTTATGATACCATTCTCATATTCCTTCACAACACAATCATGCTTTTCTAAATCATCATTTTATTATATTGCATATCCTGGGAGAACTACATTTCGCCTAAAGTTAACATTAGATCTTATGTCCATGGAATTATGTGGGTCGCATCCACTTGCCTAGTGAATTTAGAGTAATCTTAGCTACCCTATATTTTTTTTCTATTTCCCCCATTTTTTCTATTTGTGTTATTATCTCTTAGAACCTAGGGTAATTATCTCTCATCTTTTTTGTGCCATTGCTTCCATATAACCTAGGAGAAACCTTTTGAAATTTTTATTATGTTTTTATAATTATGTTATTATTATCTAGTTTTGGGGTCACCCTGTCATCAAGAGTAACACCTCTATTACACATGCATGCATAATTTATTTTCTATTTGCATTAACATTGTAATTAACCACTATTTGTGATTATTTTGATTGCTTTATTCTCTTTTTATTTATTAGTGTTTTATTGTGATTTTAGTTTATTGGTGTTTTGTCTTTTTATTTGTTTTCTTGTTTGTTTTCTTTTTTTATTGTGCCTTGCCTTAGTATATCTATGTTCTTTGGGTGATTCCTTGTGCATTATACTTAAGTCCATCCATATTCATATTTCAACATTATCATTATGGTTTTTATCATTGGTGTATTATTTCACTTGTTTATTGGATTGTGTGTTAGTCATTATGCATAGTATGACTAAGTTATCATGATGCATACCATCATGTGATACAATAAAAGATAGCTCAATAAATCTTATAAGAAATGATGTCATGGTACTTTTACTTGGTCACCTAAAAAATTCTAGATCTATCCAAATCATTTCCAAAATATAGAGTAATTAAATCATGAAATAATTTCAATCCTTAATAGTTAGGATGTGTATCTCCATACTAGTAGGTATCTCAAATTCATGCTTATCTTCTATACTATCTTACTCTTAATTTGTGAGTACAGACTTCATACGTAAGCCACTTTTTTTAATTTTACATATTTTTCCAAAATGTGGTGCTAATAATTATAACTACCTTTGGGTAAATCATCATGTTTTGACCTCTATGGATGTTAGTGGTTATAACTACCTTTGGGAAAAACATTATCCTTATCTTTCCCTACTAAGGCACATTTTCATTATGCTAATAATTATAACTACCTTTAGGTAAATCATTATCTTTATCCACCCAATTGGGGAATGTTTTCATTTTGTTAATGATTATAATCCTCTTTGGATAAATAATTATCTTTTTACCTTGCTATGCCAATGATTATAACCACCTTTGGATAGATCATACTTTTTATCCACCTAAATGGGGCATCTCACTATGCCACTGATTATAACTACCTTTGGTCAATTTAGTATTTTCCACACCCCTTTTACCTTTTGATCCCATCATTTCCTTTTGTTGAGGGACCAATCACCAACCTTATTTTATGCCGACTCCCTCAAGGGGACATCTAGGGATCATCCATCACTTATTTGGTCATTAGGAATTAAATACATTTTCATTAATTGATAAGAAATTATTATTTTTATAGATTATAATGCCTTCCCAAATAGGGGAAAATTGTAGACACCCCATTTTGGCCACAACTAGTTTCTGACTACACTTCAGACTAATTTCTACCAAACATTACAAATTAAGCCTAGTAATCACTAAACATCCCAATTTCATTTTTACATCATTAATCAATGCTTATAATCATGTTGAGGCATTGCTATTTGGGGTAATATCCTATACACAACAAAAACCTCTCATAGATTCATCTCTAATCACCATGCATCCTAACAACTAGAAATTTGGCCTATGGACCCATTAAAAAAGGAACATGACTGATTCTTAAAAGAGATAAAATGTTAATCAAAATTAATCAAGTAATTAAACTGATTAAATACTTAGATAAACAATTCATTTGTAATTAGTGAATATCAAAAAATGGAAATTCAAAAATATAAAATATCAAACTTTTTCATCATTGCCTTTTGTGAGTTTTGAAGCTCTCATAAATATCTAATTTGAGAGTCATGCCTATTAATTGAAAATTATAATTAAATGTACCCTCCTTAACTCAATTTAAATTAAATTTAACTCACTTAGTGTTATTTTGACCTCATTCCATGTTTAAACCCTAGCCTAACTCAGCTTGAGTAAGAGTTAACTTTGGAGGATATAAATATAAGACCTTAACTATTGATCAATAATCTCTTTTGGTGTAAATTCATTATTCTCAAATTGATACAATAAGCCTTTATAAGTAGTGTTACCATTAAAAATTAATAATCCAACCAGCCAAACCAATGTACCAAGGAGAGGTGGAGCAAATGGATGATTTATTTTGTTTTCTAATTGTTTTTTCATTATATTCTTGTTACCTATACTCTCCCTAATGTCTAGGCTAGAGGTGTTAGTGTTTAGTTTGTTTATTTTCTTGAATAACAATATACTAATCTCACCTCTTTGCATTCCTTATTCATAATCTTTATTAAGAGATCCATCCAATACCATTTTTTAATAGATGAAAAGAGACGCATCATTTTAGCCCATAAAGTTGATTCTAAAATCTCTTGTCTAAGCGATTCTTAATCTAAAAGTCTTAAAAATTCAAGTGATAAGTTTTATTTAATTATCTTGAGATATATTTAAGATAAATAAGTGGATACACATAAAAATTTCATGTAACATATTTACTACAAAATAGTAGAAATGTATGCAAGAGTTAGTGTAGTAGTTATAAGAAGTCTTTCAATATATGATGGGATTTACATACATGAGGCATATTGAGGATGAAATTATGTTGATACTAAATAGTCTACTTATAAATCTTGGGTTGCATAGGTCATCTTTGAAGGATGTCAATGAGGTAAAACAATACTTATAGTCTTTAATTAATCAAAGTAATCCATCCTATTATATCTCTATGTGGTTCTCATTTTTTAGTACATAAAAAAGATAGTTCATGGATAATATGTGTGGATTATGGAGAACTTAAGATAATAACCATAAATAATAAGTACCATGTTCCAAAGATTAATGATATTCTAGATAAACTTTAGTATGCCAAGTATTTTACTAAGATGAATTTTAAATTCTAGTATCACCAAGTAAGGATTAAAGAAGAGGAAATTTGAAAGATAATGTTCATGTTAAGGAAAAGGTTTTATGAATGGTTGGTTCTACCTTTTGGGATATTAAATGTACTAGTAACATTTATGCAATTTATGAATGAGTTAATGAGGCCATTTATTGAGTCTTTTATCATTATTTATTTGGAGAATTTTTTTAATAGAATTTATTTTGACCATATTGGTCATTTAAAACTATTTGTTTAAGTTTTGAAGAATAAAAAGTTAGTGTTGATTGAGATGAAATTTGAGATATTTAACAATCACTTATCTACATGGGTAATGTGGATGTATATGGGGAGTTGAGGATTGATTTCGAAAATATAGAGGCTATCATAAAGTGACTAAAGACTTATAATGTGCCAAAAAACAAGGATTTTTATTGATGTAGCTTAATGTTTAAGGAAGGTCATCAAGGATTTCTCTTCTATGGCCACACCTTTGTGTGCCATCACAATAAGTGGTAATAATTTTATTTGGGTTAAGGAGTAATAAGATGTATTTGATATGTTAAAACAAAATATTATCCATGCTATAGTATTATATTTTCCTAACTTTAAGGTGCACTTTAAGGTGGAAATAGATGTTGGTAATTATGATATGGATAATATACTATTACAAGTAAGTAAGCACATAGGTTATCATTCAGACTTATTTTATGGTGAAATTAATAATTATTATGAATGAAAAAAAATTCTGCTCTTTTTCAATCGATAAATAACTAGAAACATTATCTTATGTGTAAATTAACTATTATCCACATAGATCACCAACTTCTAAGATATTTTTAAGAATTAACCAAACTTCATTTAGCCAAATACTATACATGAATGGGATTTTCTTAACAATTTCATTTTATTATCAATTTTATTAAAGATGTGACTAAAAAACTAGTTGTTATGTTATCTATACCTTTGTTTCTTTCAACCATGGACACTGAAGCTCTTCTTGATCCTTTTATGTGTGATTATTATTTAGAATTATATGATCTTGAAAAAAATATTGGGGATCCAATTATTTAATAAAATAGGTCCCAAGGTGAAATATTTGATCCTAATAGGGATTGAGACCTTCAAAATAGGTTTATTTACAAGTCAAGTATGCTTTGTATGCCTAATCAAGTAAGATTTTAGATAATGAGGGAATCACATACATCAAAATTTGTAAAGCATTTTAGTTTAATAAATATTATTACACACATATAGAGATATGTTTGTTGGCTTAATATGAAGTTTGATGTTACTAAGTTCATAAGGGGATATGTGTTATGTAGAACAAGAAAGCATAGTAACATGAATTTGAGATTGTAAATGCAATTATAAATTCCTTATATACCATTGGAAATAATTTCCATGTATTTTTTAGGTTGTTTTCCTATGTCAATGAAGAGGCATGCATATATATTTATAGTTGTGAATTAGTTTGGTAAGATGTGTATTATTATTCTTATTCCTAATGTAACTGAGTTGTTTGGTAATTTTTTGGGTTATTTTGGTTGGCCTAGTTATATTGTTTCATATCATGAATCAAAATGGATTGGTAAGTTTCGGGACACATTATGTAATACTATGGATACCAATATGAAATGGTCTACTATTTTTCACCCATAAACCAAATGACAAAACAATTTGTGAAAAAACATCAATATAACTCTTGAGAGGGTAAAATAGGAGTAAATATATGACTTGTGATGAACACTTGGTGTCTATTAAATATTACTATAATAGGATAGTGTATTATTATGCTATAAAAAATCATTTTGAAATGTATTTTGGTTATTTAAATCAATGTAAATTTGATGTTCTTTTGAGACAACCATAAAACATAAATGGGAAAGAAGTTATAGAGGTAAAAAAATCTAACAGATTCACTAAGAATATTTATAAAATTTACCTCCAAGTGCAAGATATGTTTAATGAGTCATGATCCAAGTAAAAATCAAGGAATGATTAACACATGACTAAATATAAATTCCATTGAAGATAAGGTATGGTTGTACATGAGTTTTGAGAGGCCCCAAGGAAATATTAATAAACTTAATCTTTTTAGGTATGGTCCATTTAAAATTCTAGAACAAGTGGGAAAGAATGGATTTATACTTATTTTTCCTCATTATATGAAATATTTATTATGTTTTCAATGTTGATAAATAATGTCTCTTTAAGCATTTTAGGTTAGATAATGAATATGAAGTGCTATTACTACCTTAAATTAAAGACCTCATTCTTGATAGTCAATTATAATTTTGAGAGGATGTTTTGATATATAATAAGGGGAGGACAACAATGAAAGGAGTGCAAGACCATTAGCTAGTTGGGTTAATGGGTCAACTACCTATAAGGCCAAATATCATTATAGAGAAGATGTGGGTAATATATTTTATATCTTTTAGAGTTCATGAAACTTTTATGGACTTAAAAACCTCAAATTGGGGGGGCATGACCCAAAATATGGATGTAGTTTACTACACATGTCATCTATTTCATTTAACTATAATAAATTATATATTTAATTATTAAAAAAAATGTAATACACTTATTCCACATCATTTATGTAAAGTGGATTATTCAGTTAAGTTGTAGTGGTAGAATCAGTTTTGAGCTGCTCTAAACATTATTATATTGATGATGTTAGGAACTTGTAACTTTTCAATCTAAGGGTAAGCATAGGCTGGTTGCATAAATTTTTGTGTCTATAGGTGGTTTTTTGTTGACACCAATATTTATATGTCGATGTTGAGAAAACACCTTGGAGGTTTCAAAAATACTAGTTTGTGTAAAGTGGTAGTTTTACCAAAAATCAAAACATGGGTAGAGGAGTAGTTACAAATGATTCATTTTCAAGGTGACAATTTATCTAAATTATTTATTGTGTTCCAACATGTAAGGTCATAAATACAATATATATTGAAGGAAAATATCATCATAAAATTAATTTCTAAGTCTTAGAGTTTGATTCACATTATAGTTTAAAAGTTTGGGCCCTTGTTTATGTTGTCTCATCTTTTCTAGATATGAATGGTTATTCCAATTATATTGGATCACTATGAAGTGTCTAGTAAGTTTAAATTTTTATGTGTGAAATATTTGAATAATTTATTAATGATTTTTTTTTAAAGTCCATATTTGGTAATAACTTATACAATTGTTTAAGTACATAGTGGAAAGGGAGAGCAATTGCTTCACCCACTGGATATTTTCCAACTCTAGGTTTCTCAAGGTCATATAGTGTGTTCATATTATGTTTTAAATTTTATTATTATTACTTTTATATTCATTATGTTTTACATTTCATTTCCAAAACTTCTTTATTTTTTTTAACATTTAAACTAGTCTAAAACAATAATTTATAAATCATATGCCGATATAAGAGTACAAGATATATGTTGGTGAAGATTAGCATTGAATATTCACCTCATTTTTGAAGTAAAAATATGCATCCAATAAGAACCCATGATAAATATCCATAAAATTAATCATTTAATATACATTTCTCAAGATCTATGTAAGAGGCACTTAAAGCCAAAGCATCCATAAAACATAGATCATATCATATCATGGAAAACCCACCAATATCAATTCATAAGTCCATACCAATAATGTTTAAATTATAGAAAACATGTTATAAAAATAAATTTGTACATACAAAACCCTATGCATATGTTATTACATTGGCATAGGACTATATACCCAAATATCCAAAAAAAATATCATTAAGTAAAACACTCACACCCATTATCAAAACTAATATAAGGGTTACAAATAAGATAAAACACACGAATCAATCTCATTTACATTATATATAGGGAAATGAGTAAACACTTTCAATAATAGTGGTGATGGAAACTAGATGCTCCCATCTCTAAACTCTTCTTTCCCTTACTTCCCACAACCTTATTCCTCATATTTATATCATTGGGTAAGAATTAGGGATTTCACATGCTAATAATTATGGCTATAGATAATTAAAATTAGATAAAAAAAAAGTTATCAATATATATAAAGGTTTATTACATTTTCATTATTCAATCCAACTATTCATTACTAGGTTATTGATCATGCAAGAAACCCTTAAAAGATCTATTCACTCAACTTAGTGTGCCTAAATGAAAGGCCATATGATTTTTTGCCTCTCATGCCTCCAATATCTAATGAGTATTGAGTCTTTTCTTCCAAAAATAATAAATAGGAAAAACATTCCCTAATTTCATGTAATCAATGTCATAATAATGATGTTTTAATAAATGTCTATTTAAAACCAATAGTAAACTTGGAATCCTCCTCTTCTTTTCTTCCAAGGTAGCCTCTATCTTTCATCATTATTTTTTTAAAACCCTTTCCTATATTTTTAAGTTTCTCTATGAGCTTTCAAACCTTGGTTTTCCCTATTTGGGTTGTGTTTACCATTCTAGTTTATAAAACCTTTTGACATTTTACATATAGTATATTTTAAAATTTTATTTATTCTCATTACCACCTCTTTCCCATGGTTAAGGATCAGCCTTTCAAAAGTAATACAAATTTGTATCATTTGTCAATTTTTTTAATTCGTGTGTGTGTGTGTGTGTGTGTGTGTGTGTGTGTGTGTGTGTGTGTGTGTGTGTGTGTGTGTGTGTGTGTGTGTGTGTGTGTGTGTGTGTGTGTGTGTGTGTGTGTGTGCATGTGTGTACACATGTGTGTTTATGTATGTATGTATTTATATATGTATGCATACATGCATATATGTATGTATATTTAAACACACACACATATATACATACATACATACATATAAATGAATATATAGATATGTATGTATGTTTGCATGTGTATACATCTAAATTTTCTCACTCTTCCATCACATTTAATTTCATAACTAATTTCATCTAATTCATCCATAGTATAATCATCCTAGTCCTCTTTCTAACATTATTATTATTGTATATCAACCTTACATCATCCCATGTTAATTAATCCTTCTACTCACAATCCCACTTATCAATAAATACTACTTATCTATTATTTTCCAATTTTAAATTCTTCACCAAATACCCTCACCTACTCCTACTAGAATTTCCTAAAATACCTCCCACTAATAATTATCTAAAACCCATTTATTATCATAAACTCCTATATAAATATCTAATCCATATAGATCATAGTACCATCATTTTAAAAAAATAAATTTATAAATATAACCTACCTCCATTAATATAACCACCTTATAATCTTATACCCTTAATAGAATCTAGATATTTTTAATCACCTAGAGAATCTCATCAATTTCTCTCTACAATTTTATAAGAATCTTTAATTCCTATAAAATTACCTCCCATTGATTTGGTTCTCACCATGGATAAAAAACAACCCTCTATTTTGTCCACCTCCCTCTATTTAAGTATGCACACCCCATACAAAAACCATGAAGTAATAATTTATACAATTAGATGCTGCCAACCTATATCCAAGAATCCATTATCAACCACCATTATTGAAATTCTTGAGCTATTCAAGCAATCAAGCATTTCAGCTATTAAGTGAAATTAAGTTTTATCAAATTGAGGCACATCACTTAAATATGGGGGTAAATTGATTATAATTTTGAGGTATAACTATTTTATTTTAATTTTTATTCATATTATCTTTTCCTATCATGCCCAATTAGGTGTTTAGTGTTACTTTAGAATTGGATTTTTAGTTATTTAGCATATTAGAATTGTCATTTTGAATATGAATTTATATTTTAAAATTTCACATAATACATAATGGTAATTTCAATGCAAGCCCTCCTTTGATTTAATGTCCTTCAGGTTATGGTGTGATTCATTAACCTTGTAGGACTGGTTTGATGGATAATTTGAGTTTTAAAATCCCAAAATTTCATATTTTGACACTTCCAATAACCAACATGACATCGCTTTGTGGAGACACAAGTTTAATTTCTAGAAACATGTGTTCATACTAATTGTCATGAAATTGTATTTAATATCATAATTTGACTGTCACAATATAATTGATGATTTTATTTAGGCTATTTAACCTATATGAAATTGTGTTTTGTGATTCAAATTTTTATTTTTAAGATACATGATTTTCTTTAACATTTGGCATGTTTTCATCTTGATTTTTTTTCTATTATGTAAGGTATGGCATATTGACTGAGCAATAGTGACATTGAACTATTTAAATAAAACATATTATAGTTAAGGCATGACATGGATCTATTTGTATCTTACCATGATCTAATTGAATTTTTTATTAGCTATTTAACTATAGAGAATTCACATTTTAAGATTCATGATTTTTATTTTACAATACATAATTTTGTTAATCCTTTACGCACTTTTGTGTTTTTTTATTATTGTACTCTATTCTAGAAGGGAAAAACCCATGCCTTTATAACTAAGACATTGGGATATATAACCATGACATTGATTAATTAACCTATGACTTAATTATTCTGTTATGTGAGTTTGTCTTATTTGGCTATTTGGTTGGAGGTTCAAAATTGCATTTTTTGAAGCGCGACATTGTGAACATGAAACGTGATATTTTATACCTATCCATGACTTTATCCATGTATAAATTTTAAATTTTTATGTTTCCTATTAGTTTTAATATTTTGCTTATAATTTTTTTTATTTTTATCATAAATGAAACATTGAAACTTGAGTCTATGATTTCACATTTAGTCTATGTTTTTTCTAACCAAGTATTTTGAGAAAATTCACATATGTGAAGGTACAACTTTGGACTATGGAAGTAAGGAATCAACTTCCAATTTGTGGATTTTTTGTTTAATTATGTTTTTTGCAATTTTTTTTTTTTTTTAAAAATATGAAATTTAACTTTAAAAAAATTTATTTGTGTTAGTTTTGAATTACTTAAAATTGACTTTTTAAACCATTTTTGAAATTTTACCCCTAAAAAACTCAAATATAAAACTACTAATAATTTATCTTGTAGGATATTTATCAAACAATTTAGTATTTCAAACCACTTTTGATATATTTTATTATCACATTTTATTTAGGGATAATTAACTTTCTTGTGTGTGATCAAATTGCAAATAGTTTAGCTTAATTTTTTCTTGTATATTTGTCATTTGGGTCTAATACAATGTATTATATCCCATTGCACCCATAGGTAAATTATTGGGGATAAAAGATAGTTTATAAATTTTGAAATTTCCTTTCTATGTAAATATGATGTCAAATTTATCACCACACACTTATCGTAAGCTTAGGGGATTATGATGTGGATTTCAACACCTACACATGACTAAACTCTATGTTTTAGTAAAGTATAAATATCAAGGATAGTGATCTATAAACTAATAATAAATCCCCATATAATATTTTGTGAGGTGAGTAGCTAACACTCCAATACTCATGCATCAAAAAACACCTTACATAGACTCGAACCCCACATATCACAAGGTGTTTATGAGACTACCTTAAAAATCCTATTTAACCTATATTAAGACCTCTCAATTTCAGTAAGCATATAGGGTAGGGGAAACATCATCCTTAAAGATTACTCACTAGGTAAAAATGGTGAGAGAGGGTTAGGATACCAATTTAGTCACCTCTCATCATAAGTTATTTAGTGGGTTAGGTGTGGAGTTACACTCCCATGTTAGTCATTAATTATAAGTTTGTGGGTTGCTTACTAGTATTTATGTGTTTTTGAGGCTCGTAATGTTTTCAAACATTAAATACCTATACATAAAATATTAACTCATCAAAATTTGACCCTAGGACCAACAAATCACTTGTCTAATCTTCCATATTTTTATCTTACCTTTTCAAAAATAAATCACCCATGAAAATATATAATCTTGCCTTAATAAACACTACTTATTTAAAACCCCATAATTCATCTTAATATTATCTACTCTACCCTAATAATCATCCCATATTTCTTTAGTTATACTCTACCACTTGACTTAAGCATATCTAAACTTGCCCAGTCTACCCCCATCACCCGTCATCTTATCCTATTCCTACTTTTTCAAACCTATCTAAAAGTTCACCTTAAATAATCAACCTAGATCCTCATTTAATCCTATGTAAACATAAAGTTATTCCCCTCTTAGTTTTGTCATGACCCTACTAGTATCACCTCCTTGTAACCAATTTGGTGAAGTCTTGTGTCATGTTTCATTGGTCACCAATTAAAGTTTGACCATTCTCCCTTTAGATTTAATGATATCTCTCTATATATGTGTGTGTGTATATATATGTATGTATATATATATATATTATATATATAAACATATATATATATATGTATATATATACATATACATATATGTATATATATATATATACATTTATATATATACATACATATATATATACATATACATATATATATATATATACATATATATACATATATATATACATATATATATATATACATATATATATATATACATATATATATATGTGTGTGTGTGTGTGTGTGTGTGTATATATATATATATGAAGTTATACATTAGCATATGGGGCTGTGGGAATCTTGTGGGGTAGTGATTTTAAATCTAAGGCAAGTTTATGAAAAAAAATAATTGAAATGTTTAACTTTCCCTAACCATCGAGTCATGTGGTATCAAAATGCCAAACATTTAACATGTGTAGATTTATTAAAAGATTTTATTTTTTATATCCATTTTGGTGTGGAGGAGGGGTCACGTATGCTTATGTGGGAGGATAATTAAAACATAAAACAAAGAAAAATTGTTTTCTCTTGCTGCTATCAAATGGAATGCCCCATACATGTGGGTTTGGAAAGAATAAGAAGTGTATGGAGGAAGCTATTCTTACTCATTAGTGAAATGTTGGGCTTTCTTTTTTTTTTTTTTAATTCTACTTCCTTAGAAAACCATTGACCCTGATAGATATGGTGATAGAGCTTGAAGAAGGGAAAGGATGGATAATGAAGAAATAACAAAGTTTGTGGGTGTATGATTTCATAGGCTACCACCATGGATAATGGCTTAGAGGAGGAGAATAAAACAAGAGGGAATCGAAAGGGGGTAGAGTTGGGCATAGGGGTTTGAATGGATGTTAATTTTGATGGTAAAACACCATAATGGGAGGCAAGATATATAATAAAAACCCTCTATGCATATTTTTAGGTATGTGAATTCCTCTTTCCTAAGATAAATTCTTGTATCCAAATTTTAAGATAATAATGGCAAGTTAATAAACTCTATTTGTTGATCTTCAACATGTGTTTATTTTTCCCTTCTAGGTGTAAATTCTATTATTTAAATTTTACATTAATAATTTTAAATCTTTTGAAAACCATGATAGGTATAGCCACTTGTGAAGATAGTGGTTATCCTCACCTAAGTGTATGCCATGGCCAAGATAAATCTAAGGTTTTTGTTTTGTGAAAACCTCCCTGATGATGTTTTGGGTTTCACATAAGAATGACTGGTTACTTATTTTACTATGCCATATGAATTATTTATTTTTATTATGATTGGATATTTATTTCATTTTATTATGGTAATAATGATCAGTTTGTTGGGTTTTTAATAAAGTTTGTAATTACATTAGGGGATAAACACTTTATTTTATGCATACTTTTACATGGAAGCTTTCAACCTAAAATATATTTTACCTTTATTACATACTAATGGGGTGGAAAATTCTCCCCTAAACTTGACTCTATCACTTGGTATAAAATTACCTTAGTTAGTTAGAGAACTATTAGTATACATTTTACTATTGAATAATTTCTAGATAATGACTATAATAGATGCATATGGTAATTGATTTTCTATCATAGTGAAAATGAAACCATAAGTGTAGTTTTAATCATGTGTGATATTTCCCTACATAAAACCCTCATGATGATGCTATGGTTATGATATCATAGATTTCCACTTAAATTGAATTAATAATAATCAGTTATTTCTTGTTGAACTATGTTACTCTTGGTATGGCAAAGATTTAGTTTAATTGATAAATTATGGAAGCATAACTCTAGGAATTAACATTTGGTTTGGTTTACCATTATGCATCCATGTATACTTATGTGTCTAATACTAAAATTCTTATCTATTAGAATTGGTACTTGTTGATTTTGAGGTGAATTATATGAGGAATGTTGAAGTTATATTGTCATGTTTTTAATGATCATGTTTAGATTCATATTTAATTGGGTAAAGATGTTTGTGAAAGGTTATTAATTGCCATGAGGAGTGGTATTACTTTTATTAGCCTTGTTCATATATTGTTTCCTTTGGAGTTAACTTTTTCCTTAGTGTTGGCTAGAAATGCTTGGAATTGCATGCTTAAGATAGAGGTGCATGAGTTGTCTTATGTATTACATTACTTTATTGAATGAAAAACACTCACTTGAGAAGAAATGATTTTGTTGATGTAATTGAATGGATATATGTGGATAAGAGTTGAGTTACTTTTGATTTCCATAAACCATACTATTTCATGTTATTGGCATGGTTGATATTATATCATAGGAGTCTCATGGTATGCTTTACCTTATTTATTGGAGAGTTCATGTGTTGGTTCATACATGATTTCTATTTTTCAAAATGATTAATTACAGCTGTAAGTAATATGGGGTGACTTTATTATTGGGTGGAAATAAATTATATTAATTATTTTCCTTGTGGAACTTGTCTATTAAAAATAGAATTTGATTCTTAGAATATTTATTTAGAAAAGGATCACATTGTCATATTTACGTTAACACATTATTTCAATCCTTCAGTGTAGGGATTGATATGCATGTTGGCTCTTCCTTAAGATGTTCAATTATTCCATCTACCCTTGATTTTTGCTTAAGTGTTTTATTTGTCATGGGTATGTCATGAAAGGAGTTCATGATGTTAAGTTATTGTTTAAATTATTGCTATGTTGATGTATTGTAGTTGACATATATCATAATGAAGTCTTGATTCACATACCATAATTGTGAGATAGCTCAATGGTCCCTTTTTCTTATGCCTTTGAGCTTGTAATTGTATTCTTATGTAAAAGCTATAAATTATTGTATTAATTAGTATTTTTATTGTACTTGGATGACATCCCTTTTAAAGATTTATTTTGTTATGTTACTAGTTATATGTTGTGGTGATTCAACCATAAGTATGGTTAAGTTTAATTTTTAACATTTTCTCATTTTGAGGAAGATTACCATATGGTTTGGGCTTATGAGGCTACAATAATCATGGATGAAATAAATATGTAAGGGATAAGGTTGCTTATTGATTTTAGTTATTTAATCATGTAGGTAAAATGTGCATTATATTTACTTCCATGTTGGTCAATGGTGGGGTGCTTGAAGCATTCTGGTTATACTTATAATGAAGATCCCAATCTTGGAAACACTTATTGCTTAATAAATTAAGTTTATATATTATTTCTATATATGTTTCTCATTCATGTTGTATTAAGACGTTGCCATGTAAAAAAATTTAGAATCATATTGCTATTGTACCTTGTTATGGCTATGTGGAACCTATTTTTTAATGTTATTTTTAGTGATTTATACCTTCACCTTATCTGATGAATCCAAATAAATGGATTCCCTTGTAATTTTAATTCTAATCTTTTTATTTAGAATAATAATGCAATGTATTATAGTTTTAATACAATTATGCCAAGCTTAGGCATCAAGAAAATTGTTGAATCAAATATTATCTTGCAAGGGAGTAAATTCAACCATGACAAATAATCACGAATATGTCTTATATGTTAGGCAAACATGAAACCATGGTCAACTAGCAAGATGATTGTTTGGGTTATTCATGGCTTGAAACTAATGAATACAACTATAATAAATGGTTGTTAACCAAAATTATGAGTTGATACCCCATTATTCAACATATTCTAAATGGTTCATTACTCTTGATATGCCTAACTGATCTTATGTAAGTAATGTTTTTATAGTAGCTAGTTATTCATTTATATAGTCTAAATTGGTCTAAATTTATGACATAGTAACTAGCCTAATTTATAAATTGACATTCCAATGAGTCATTGCTATTTTGGATAAATCATTTTATGCTCTTAAGATATGAAGTTGGATTAATATGTTGGTGTGAATACTCTTAGTTGGGAATTCTTTAACATAATTCTAACTGGGTATCACAACTAATGTTCAAACCTTAATAAGTGGTATTATTTTTAACTAATTAACAAATTCATTGGATGTGTTTGTGTTTGCATAGTGGGACTACTATAAATGTTGTGATCTCCTTATGCATATACACAATGATTATGTGGATGTATAATGTCCATGTTGGCATTTAGGAATTTGGAATATCATATGCCATGTTTATTTTTTTCCATCTATTAGACCGTATGTGGTGGGATGGCATTCATGAAGTGATGGTGTGTGGGTAATTTAACCCCTAAGTTTGTGAATTATAGAACCATGGTTCTACAGGTAGAAAATTGATTGAGTCCTTAATTATGAGATTTTAAGGTTCTATGTTCTGGAGTTTATGATGAGTCACCTTAGTGATGGATTGATGCAACTTCATGTATACCCTTGAGTATTGTAAGGTTGATGAGGCCAAATATTGGCTTGTTGGTACCTTAGTCCCCCTCTTTTGGACCCATTATACCTATTATATTATCTATTTATTATATAGATTAATTAATTTTTGTTATGTTGTATCTTACCATATGTCATCATCCATGTTAAAGGTACCTAAGGACCTAAGTGAAATTCTTTCCTAGTGAGTTGCCAAATCATAATTATATAGTGCTATTAGATGTTTGTATGGGTTGAGGATCCCTAGGTGGTTCAAGGGGGAAACCAATTACCTTATATGTTTTAAAGGTTATTAGTGTGGGCCCACACATTAATACCCCTCAAACACTATTTCACACTTTAGGAAATATTTTTCTTGATGGATTCCTTTAGTGATCATCATCATGGCATAAGCATCTCATTAACCCAATTAGTTATGGGTTTCCTACTCTTCTACTGTAAGATTTTATTAATGCATCATGCTTGGTATTGTGGCATAGTGGGTTCTACATGAAATTATATTATGTACTCTATTAACAATTCCTATATTTTTTTTGGGTTGTTTCATTTGGTATTAGAGCTTGTGCTTTGAGTATTTTGGGAGATAATGTCTAATTTCTCACTTTATGAAAGTTAAGATGAATTTAAATTCATTTTGTAACTAAGTTAAGTTGGGTTCACTATTTGGTTTTTACCATTTGCTACTCCAAGTGAGGTGTGGAAATAATAATATGCCTGAGTAGGTCCTCATGTGATTAACAAATCAAGGATAAGGCCATATTGGATGTTGCACATGTTGACCAAATCCAAGACTTGGGTGGCCTAAAAATCAAGAAAGAGTAGGGTATAATAGCCTATGAAGCCATTTAAGGCATGATTTAGAACATAAGAACATATGCTGAGTGATCCTGATAATGTTTTCTTGAGAATTGCCCAATTCTATAATTGATTAGGCAATTAGACATGGACACCATGTGAGGGTGTTGGTCATGGTTAGACAAGTACCATGGGGATCTTGAAATTTTCCCATCATCTTCTAATGTGGGTGTAAAATCTAATGATAAAGCTAATGCATAAAGGTGTATATACATGAGTACACTCACCTACTATTGTGATAGTTATTATGTCTATTTTAGCATTATTACATGACACTAGGTTAATGAAATATTGATTTTTCTATGATGACCATATTATCTACCTTTGCCTTGGTTGGGTTAACCCTTCTAAATTTTGGTTACATTAGAGCTAGCCTCACTTATTGACCATTGGCTTGTATGGGTGGGTCAATGGTAGATAAGTGGCCAAGGCTTCACTCTTAGAGTAAAGGATAATAGTTCTTGATATCTTTTAATGGGTTGTATGGGTAACCCATCACTAGATGATTGGAGAACTATGGCCTTAGAAGGACCAAGGGTTTAACTCTAACCTACAAGGCTAGATTGGGTAAAGGGAGTTGGTCTACATGGGTGAATCATTTTAGATTGAATTTTAAATCTCATTAGAGGAATGTCTTGAACCTTTGTGAAGCCATAAAATATGGATGGTGGTGATAACCATTGTAATCTCCATAGGTATGACTACTAAAATTTATTATTTAGATAATCAATTATCTATTTGAGTTATTAAAAGAGTTTAATGATGCTGTAACTAAGGGAATAACATGCACGTGTAAGTTGCATGGTCATAAGTGGAGTAAGAATGTCCCTATAAGTTTGAGTTGCTCCTAGTTTTATTTTGAGCAATTTGCCTCTTAGGGAGCTATGATGGTAAGCCCTGGTGAAGGTATGTTGAATTGTTGCATGTATGTGACTCTTTTATTCATAGCTATGTGCTTATGTTAGTTGATCAACTGATGGGTACCGTGATAGAGATCTTAAACATAAATCACCTTGTAAAGCATTGCTAGATTCTCTATGGTTTGGTGGGAACATCAAAAGGCTATTCCTAGATTATTTTACTTGTTTTATTAGCACTTTGTGTGGATAAATAGTGAATTCCCATGGCTATAATTTTTGATAGCTAGTGGAAGAAAGGGTACATTATTGCTTGGCTTGTGAGTACTGCACTTAATGGGTGGAATCAAGAAAATAAATTGCAAAGTTTTGTGATTAACAGTAAGGAACATTGTTTTTTTCTAAGTGATTGTCTTAGAAGCTAAGTTTAGACCAAGTTTCAAGTTAAAAACTTGGTTAAGGTTAACTAAATTGCACCATGATATCTTGGAAGTGAATGGGTATTATGAATTATAATACTATAGTGTTGAAATTATATTTATATTTAGCTAAATTTTGGCTTGGTTTGCTATGTGCATCTAGCCTTCAATTTGAGTGAAAGAACTTGTATTTTATCATTCAAGGGGCTAGAAGCAATTGAGTATGTAGCTATACATTTTGATTCCATTATGTGGTTAATTGATCATGGGTGTGTATTAATCCCATAAGGAGAATATGATACCCCTAGTTATGTTTCATGTGTATATGATGATTAATTGATTTTGGATTGAGTTTGGCACCCATTAGGATATCAAGATACTCATGCTTATTTATATTTTACATCTATGAGGATGTCCTTTGGGGTTGTAACTACATTATGGTTGTGGAAACTATGATTTCCAAGTTTATAATGTAATATTCACCTAGAGGCTTGGTTAAGTGCATCCTTTCCCAAGTTTATGGTGTGTTAAAACAAGCATTGCAAGTCAACCTTTGACTTGTTGACATGAGTTGATTGGAATGATAATGATAGAGCTTGTTGTTGGAATTATGAAACTATATTCAATGATCATAAGGGGATTGTATGGGTAGGTTACCTTATGATGATTGAGATATGATAATCTTGGGAGGTCCAAAGATGTATCTTAAGACTAGAGGGCCTAGAGGGGGAATATGGCTTACTTTATTGGGAAAGAAAAGAGGTTTTGGGGATCTCTTCTTATTACTGGATAACATAAGCCATCTAATCCATGAGACATGAACTTGGTTGGTAACCTTTTGGGATTCATGAATGTAGACTTATAAGTTATGTGGGAACACACCCTTCCTTAAAGGAAGGTGTGGATGGATTTGAGATCCCTTAAACTAAGCATGATGCTACATGTTAGATATTTTATGTCATCTTGGATGACATTTAGACATCAGGTAGACTGACAAGGACTATGGACCCGTGTACTTCACTTTTTAGTGTATTTAAGTGTTGTTATGTGGAATACCTTGGTATAATATACCAACCTCTTGACCCGCACATGTGTCATAGTATTTTATTTCCCTTCAGTAAATGTAATTTTTTTATATGTGGTGTGAAATTATTTGCATCTTGTTGATTATGTTAACCATGTAACATTGTAACTTTTTGTTTTGTACGAATGTATATGGTTGTAAACCCCATATTTCCTTGAAAATATGTATTGATTATGTATATTATTGGGTGTTGTGATTTTATTATATACCTTTTTATGATGTAATTTTCCTTCATGAATCAACCTCTTATTGAAAATCTACCAAGGTATGTGATTGTGTTATTTAGTGTGATCCCACATCACTACTCTAGAATTGAGTTTTGATGAAATTAGGAGGTTTAGGGTGAAGATAAAACTACATCCAAGATGATTATACTAGGTTTGAGCTAGGGAGTGGAGTCTCACATAGTCTAAAACCTCACTTCTCCCATTTGCATGAAGTAGCCACCTGATTCATTTGGGTTGTGAACCATGAGTGCCACAAAATGGCCATGCAATATTTGTATATAATGGTATACACTTAAATTGACTTTTCATTAAATTTCCTCTTTAAGGTTCTTGTACAAACAACCTTTTGAAAATTGTCTATGTAGCCTTGCAAAATCACTATTTGGTCTTAGAAATGGGACTTTTATGAAAATCAGCAAGACTAAACTTGATAAAATACAAGTATGTGTTAGCTTATAAATTCAAGTGTTTTATTCATATGGTAATGGTTGAATTACCTAAAAATAATGTTCTGGTATGAATATTATAAGTTTGATAACATGCATTGACTAGTGAGTGAAACCCAGTTGTGAATAAGGTATTTTTGTATATACTTAATATTGTTCTTCAAATATATATATATATATATATATATATATATGATTTTTTAAGCATGGTTGAAATACATACTAATCTTATGCTTAGGTGGAGCAATGTTAAGTCATAATTAGGTGGATTTTTTTATTTTTATGTGTTTGCTTATATTGCCATGAGGTAAGTACAGTGAGATGGTGGGATTGTGATCCCTATAACCATCATGTGAGCTTACAAATTTATAGATAACATGCATAAAACCTTGGGGTTGTATGTGCATTCTTGGTATGGCTTCTCTGATGTTTTAAGTGGTCGGTGTAGGATGTTGCACTAACCCACAAATGGTAAATGGTGAAATATAAGTAACCATGTTTTGATGGACCTATGTTCTTGTTGACATTCTATGATGAATGTTACCGATAAGGTATGCATGCACCACACATGTGATGGAGACCATATTAGTATGGTTGTTTTTTATTTTCATTATGGAATGAATGAAATAGGTATGCATGAAGCATACTTTAGGTGGTGGAAATACCACATACCTATATCAATGATATGTTGTTCAACATTTTGTATGATAATATAAAAATTATGAGTTTACATCTATATGTATATATAGCTATATAACTTAAACATTATGAAAGACAACACCTCAATTCCAAGGATTTTATGAAAATCTATTGGATTAATTTTGGGAAATTATTATTGAAGTTGTTGATTTTGTGATAATAATTCCTCATAGTAAGGAAAATTTTGTTGGAAACTATTTTTCTATCAAAAATCTAGTCATGTATTC
Organism: Torreya grandis; assembly: GCA_037957365.1. Classification (NCBI taxonomy): domain Eukaryota; kingdom Viridiplantae; phylum Streptophyta; class Pinopsida; order Cupressales; family Taxaceae; genus Torreya; species Torreya grandis. The sequence continues at coordinate 622,783 of JARHVA010003246.1, forward strand.
ATGACTATGATGAAATTCCTATATATGTATTTACTTTATTTTGGAAAACCACTATGAATTTTTGGTTTAAAGAGAACTAGAAAACTCTTCTATTTTAAAATATCAAATTATATATGATAATTATAGCCTTTGATTCATGTTCTTGCATGAATGGGCTGATTTTCTAGCTGCATAGGTAACTGGAAGTTAATAAAAATTTAATGGTAGTACCTCGAGAGCAGCAATTTTTGGACAGACTTGCCAAGGTAAGGGCAAGATTAAGATAGAAAGAGCTTATTGATTTAAGTGTCAATGTTTCTGAGTATATTTTTGGCCTTGTGTGATACAATAATATATATTTATATGGTATGCTATTTGGATTTTGTAGAGTTTCATGGTTGGTATAGGTGTGTGGAACACATCATATTGCTCACCTTAATTTTACAAAAAGGAAACCTAATGGAAATAAGACAATTATCTATCCTAGTTAGATGAGGGACATGGTTGTTCTAGAGGTAACATATGGATCTTAGCTAGGTAAAGCTATGTATTAATCTTGTTGTGAGTTTTTTAGCTCTTCTAGTTGTACCAAGAAGGTAGGCATATGACAATATTTCTTATTTTGGTCTTAGACTACGTGAGCACATGATAAGCATGACTATTTTATTGATAATGATTACTAAATTTTATCCATCTAGATATTTATATTCTAGAGCTATTTTTTTTATTCTTGTAATGTGTGTGCATTTTGTGAAAAGAGTGATGAAGCCTCTTTTCAATATAGAACATTTCTTAGATTGCAGATTAGTCATCAGGATGGATCCTCTATAAGGAGAAGAGGATGACATGACCTTTCCAGTGTCACCTCCTCATGACCAATTTGGCAAAGTTTCATGTTGTGTTTCATTGGTCACTAATTAGAGTTCAACCAATATCCCTTTGGATTTATTGATCTCTCTCTCTCTCTCTCTCTCTCTATATATATATATATATATATATATATATATCTTTAAATATGTATACACACACACACACACAAATATATAAATATAAAAATATATATAGTAATAAATACATATATATATATATATATATATATATATATATAGGAAGTCATACATTATCATATTAGGGCCGTGGGAATCTTGTGGGGTAGTGAGTTTAAATCTAAGGAAATTTTATGAAATAAAAACAATAAAAACATTTAACTTTCCCTAACCATCGATTCATGTGGTATCAAAATTTCAAACATTGACCATGTGTAGATTTATTAAAATATTTAATTTTTAATATCCATTTTGGTGTGGAGGAAGGGTTGCATTGCCTATGTGTTAGGATAATTAAACACAAAACAAAGAAACATTATTTTACCTTACCATTATAAAATGAAATGCCCCATACACGTGGGTTTGAAAAGAATAGGAAGTGTATGGAGGAATCTATTCTTACTCTTTAATGAAATATTGGGGTTTCTTCTTTTTATTTTTTTCTTCTGCTTCCTTGGAAAGCCATTTACCCTACTAGATATGTAGATAGAGCTTGAGGAAGGGTGACAATGAAGAATGAGGAAATAATAGAGTTTTTGGGTGCAAAATTGCATAGGCCACCACCATGGAGAATGGATCGGATGAGGAGAATACATCAAGAGGGAATAAAAATGGGGCAAAGCTGGGTGCAAGGGTTTGAATGGATGTTAATGTTACTGGTATGGTACCATAATGAGAGATAAGATCTAGACTAAAAATCCTTTATGCATATTTTTAGGCATTTGAATTTATCTTTCCAAAGCTATATTATGGTTTCTAAATTTTATGATAATAATGGCAAGTTAATAAACTCTATTTGATGATCTTTAGTATGTGTTCATTTTTCCTTCTAGGTGTAAATTCTATTAGTTAAAATCTACATTAATAATTTGAAATATTTTGAAAACTTTGTAGGGTATATCCACTTGTGAAGATATTGGTTATCCTCACCTATGTGTATGTCATGTCCATGATAAATTTGAGTTTTTTGGTGTGTGAAAACCACCTGCTAATGTTTACAATTTCCCAAGAGAATGATTGGTTACTTATTCCATTATGCCATATGAATTATTGATTTTTATTATTCCTAAATATTTATTTGATTTTATTATGCTAAGAATGATCAATTTGGTGGGTTTTTAATAAATCTGAAACTGCATTAGGAGAGAAACACTTTAATTTATACATACTTGTACATGAAAGTTTTAAAGCTAAAATATGTTTTAACTTTTTTACATGCTAATGGGGTGGAATTTTCACCCCTAAAAATGACTCTACTGCTTGGTATAAAATTACCTTGATTAGTTGGAGAACTATTAGTATACATTTTACTATTGAATACTTTATAGATAATGACTGTAATAGATGCATATGGGAAATGATTTTCCATCATAGTGACATTGAAACCCTACCTATAGTTTTAACCATGTGTGGGATTTCCATACATAAAACCCTCATGTTGATGTTATGGTTATGATGTCTTAGAATTCCATTTAAATTAAATTGATAATAATCAATTATTTCTTTTTGAATGATGTTACTCTTATTATGGCAAATATTTAGTTTAATTGACAAATTATGGAAGCATAACTCTAGGAATTAACATTCAAGTTGATTTACCATTATGCATTCATGTATGCTTATATGAATAATACTTAAATGCCTGTCTATTAGAATTGGTACTTGTTAATTTTGAGGTGAATTATGTTGGGTGAATATTTTGTCATCAGCTAATTGATGGCAAAATAGGTATATCAACCATAGTATAAGGAGATTTATACAACAAAAAGTGTGGGTTTACCACATCCTAATGAGATAAATATTTCCTCTCATTAAGGGGAGGTTACCTATAAATCACTTATATGGTGTGTGTGTGTGTGTGTGTGTGTGTGTGTGTGTGTGTGTGTGTGTGTGTGTGTGTGTGTGTGTGTGTGTGTGTGTGTGTGTGTGTGTATATGTGTATATATATATATAAGCAAAAAATAATACTCAGGGTATGATAACACCATCCATCTCTCTTTTTTTAGAGATGATGTTCACAGAGCAAAAGAGAAATCCTGGTTGATGACTGAGAGAATTCCTCTTCTTTCAGAAATGGTATTAATCAAATAGCAGAAAATCTCCTCGAGTAGTAACTAGGTTGATGAGAAACCCATGAAATCACAAAGTCTTTTGTTGCTTCTCTCATTGATCTGAAACTTATGTAACAGTAGAGTGAAGTAAAGCTCAAAGTCTTCACCTAAAACTATAATAGATAATAAGATCATAAAGGATAAAATTAGCTCAAAGTCTTTCTGATATCCTTCAGAATGTCTTTAGATAATTTATACACACACTTTTCTTATTTAATCAAATAAATGAGAGATTATCAAGAAAGAGAACATAAGAATGATTTCCTAAATAACACAAATTATTTCAACACAAAGTATGAAAATAACCTACTTCTCATTCATTTAAGAAAATATGATTTACAAGCTGAGATCAAATTCTCAAGAAGTATCTCAATTTTGGTATAGTTTTTGCTCTCAATTATCCAGAGATCCTTTTACAAAAGAGGCACTCTCTATATATATAGGGAAAAACCTTCAAAATTGGAAAAAGACTTAAATATTGAAAACCTAGTCAAAGATGAGTCAGCATTGACTTTGGGACTTTTACAGATTTTTACATGGAATTACATATTACAAAAGTGCATGTGAAAATTTCCCAAGTCAATTAAAAAGTACATGAGAAGAATGAAGAAGAGAGTATGGAAGAATAGTTCAACTCTTGTCATCAGACTTCTTCAGATGAGCATTATACATGGTGATAGATGCCTGTATCCCTATACTATCTGGCACAATGGTATTTTTGAAGACTATTTTAGCTCTGATTGTGGCATCTCTTAATGTTGTGATTGCTTTCACATGACTAGTTAACCTAGTTCTTAGATTATCCAGAGTTAACTAATTATCTAAAATCTTATCCACAAAATTCATTGAGAAGGCTTTCTCCTCAAATTCCCTTTGAATCATACCTTTGAATTCCTAAATCATTACTTCCACTAAAAGGAATTGGTTGTCTCAAGATGTGAGTCTATAAGGCATTCCTCCAATCTATTCAACAGGCTGGTGTTGCTTTCTTCACTGGTGTCCTTAGAAGATTCGAGTTTGTTGATCAGCTCGTTAAGTACCTAGATCTTATATATTAGTGATTCTTTGATTTCAATATAAGAATCTCTATTGGAAATGATGCCAATTAATACTAAGGTACATTTCTTCAGAGATTTCATCTCTATCCAATTGCTAAGATATTTGTTTGAGCTTTCAATATCTTGAGAAATAAGAGAGATAAGGTCTTCTAACTCTGTTCTCATTTTCTTCAGTTTACCTATCTTCTCAACCACATCTGTAAACAAGGAAATCCATTGTGCATGCATCTTATCTATGTAATCTTCAAGTAATTTTCCTTTTAGGTAGGTCTTCTCTGCTTTTTGGATTATAGGATCATCTATGGAGAAGGCCTCTAGAGTTGCCACCTCTGGGGTAAAAGTGAATCTCCTGACCACTGCAATCAATTGTTTTGCCTTTACTTTGTAATAATCTTTCATCTCTCTCTTTATCAAATTTTTGGACCATGATATCCATTACAGACTACAAATCACTCTTGGCACCCTCGTGAGTTATTTTACCCAACTCAACTTGAGAAATGGAGTAGCTGCTCATATCAAAATTCTCTAGGGTTACATCCTGTGGGGGTTTAGCTAACTCCAAAAATTTGTGCCTCTTATCTCCAATCATTTTTTAAAGGATTCTAGGATTCTTTGGGGTCTTAGCTTTCATTGGCATTATTTTACCTAAATCAAAGTCATTTGGAGAGATGGCTTACTTTTTTCTTATAAGTGTGAAAGTTGATAACCAAGGCAAGAGAGTAGAAAAACTTACAGTAGTAACAATCCCTGTAGTTGGTGTCACTAGGGTAACATCTACACTATTGGTGGGAAAAATGGGTGTAGTGGGTGTAGTAGGCATGGTATTAGGCAAAACTACACCAGCAGCTAACTGGTCAAAGGTGGAACTATCTTTGATGTTGAAAGAAGGAGATGAAAGATTGGAGATGGATTTTGATGATCGAAGGACATCTCTATAAGTGCCTTGAGGGTCACCAAAAATAACTCTAGAAGGGGAGGTGGTTTCAAAAGAAGGGATACTGATGGGAGAAAAGGGTGAAGGAGTCACAATAGGTGATTGGGGTGGAAAAGAAGAAACTCTTGCAACTGGCTATGCTTCCTCTAGCGGTGATAAAGCTTCTATCCCATGTTCCCCTATAGGTCTATCATCTATTTCCATTTACTCTGTCATTTGTTCTTGGGTGCTTTGTTTCTCAACCCCCATATATTTTGGCTCTAGTTCTTTCTTTGTAACCTTTGGTTTCTTAGATACAAATATGATCTTAGGCTTGTGGGGACTAAAAGGAGAAAGAACATCACTTTTATTCTTTGTCCCATTTTCTGCTCTCCTCCTTATCTCTACTTAGAATTCAGCCTCTGATCCTGTGATGAATTCTTTTAATGTGATCCCTTTGTTTGATAAACAATAATTGGTGTTAGCCAATATTGGTTTAAATCTCATGCTTAAAGAGGTCAACTCTTTTTGAGACCATTGAATTAGAGGAAGAGGGGTGTTAGTGATTTGTTTAGTAAGATACCTACTATTGACTAGATTTTTGTCATCTACTAGATTCAGAGGATTATCAATGAGCCCTAGATATTTGATTTGTTTTAGAGACAGTCTACTGTAGTCTATCTTCTTGATGTCTTCTGTTATTCTTAAATATATCTAGACATCTTTGATCATGGGCTCATAAAACTGAGTCTTCCTTTTGATCATGTCTTTGACACCCCTATAGTCAAAATTGGGCCTTCTTTTGAAATGCTTCATGGTGACAAGTTGTATTTTAGTCTCCATTATCCTTGCTTTGGCGGTAGTCAAAACTGAGTATCTACCAATTTCAATTGGGAACCTAAAACTTGGTTTGTTAAGTTCCATCTGTTTATTATGCATGACAATAATTTGTCTACATATCTCCATTAGGATCAATTTATTAGAAAGAAATCTAGGGAGCATATAGGGATAGCCTTAGAAAAAGCCAACTCGTAGATAGCAAAAAGTAGGGAATTATAAAAACATGCAACCAAAATCATTGACAACAGTCCAGGCTTCATCCGATAATCTCTTTAGTTCCAATTGAGAATTAAAAAGACATAAAAATACTGTGAAGAAGGTATCATTTACCCTCCTAAAATGATGGATTGATCCATTTAGTGTTAGCTAAGGGTAATATTGATAAATAGGGGTGGTTTTTCTATCTCCTTCTGATGTCAAACCTAGAAAGGTTCTCATTAAAGTTGTAATGTACACCAGGTATGAAGTCATATAGAACTTTGAAGTAGTAGACACTTTTATCAATTTCTCATGCAGAGCATTGCTGATCTATTTACCCCAGAAGATGACTTGTTTCCCTGAGAGAATTATCTTGATGAAGGGGTACATCCATTCATGACATTAAGAAGAATATGGTAAACCTCATACTCTACTGAGAAGAGTAATTAAGTCACCAACTTCATCTATAAAGTCACTCCTCAAAAAGTTCTATGGCCATCTGGATAAATTGGCTCTAGGAGTCTTGAGCCATATGTTGTTGATCACCTACTTTGCCTTCTCAAGATCTTTATCATATTCCTTCTGTGCTTTGACAAAGTCAATCTTCAATACTTCAGTAGCAGGAGGGCACATGAAAACTTTATCGATGAATTTGGGGTCTAGTCAAATTACCACATTGCCACTAGAATCTAACACAGCTCTGGTCTCTTTGTTGTAGAATTGGGTGCACTGGAGAATGAAATATATGTGATGGACCACCATAGGGAAAGAGGAGACTAGATGGATGTTTCTTTCAATTATCCTTTTCATTTTAGATCTTGTATTTTTTGCCTTGGTTCTCTCCATGAACTCAGACATATCAACGTGGCTGATCTCTATGTCCTTAATGTCATCGACATTAGAAGTGACTAAGGTGATTGGGAAAACACCTTGATGTTGGTAATTCATTACCTTTGACTTATTTGGAGAAGCTTCAGTCATCGGGATGAGCCTTTTTTGAAAATACATTGATAAAGAAGGATCTTAGGGAGAAACTGTGATAGAAGTCATGATCGCACAATTAGGGGAAAATTGGCAATTTGGGAAAATTACATGTTGGGTGATCATGATCAGGGAAGTGTGGTTGAAAGGGCTTAGGTGAGAGTAGATCAAAAAGTGGAAGGAAAGAGGAGCATGCTCAAAAAATAGAAAAAATGAAAACTTCCTAGAGTTAGGAAAAATGAGGAGAAGGTATGTAGGGGTAGCAAAAATTACTGCCCTTGCATGTGGGAGAATTTCTGAGTGCATAGGCAACAAAAATTGCCTCTTGTGCATGCCAGGGTGGAAAGGAGAATGTATCAGTGGCAATTTTTACCACCTAGTAGGGAAGTCTGGTGTAATGGCAATGATTTTTGCCATCTTTACACCTAGTTTAGGTTGAATTACATCGGTGGCAAAAAATGATGTTAGTGCATGAGTCTAGGTGGATAGAGACTATGTTAGGTTGGTAAAATCTACCGCCCTTACACAAGGATTTGAAATGGGTTCCATAAGGGCTAAAAATTTTGCCACTCTTGCACAAGTTTTGGTGATTGGATGTGAGGATGAAAAGGCTAAAAGGGAAAGATGGGAAGAGGATGGTTGAGGGATGAAAAAAAGGGGAGATAATCACCTCATTCGATGGGAAAAAGAGGTAGTGGAGGAAAGAGAAGAAAAATAAAAAGAAAACCTTGAAAATAAATAAAAAACAACTTTAAAAAGAGAGGAAAAACAAAATAAAAACAAAAACAAAACCCTACCTAAAGAATAATGTGAAATGAGGCTTGAATCTAGTGGAAACATGCTTCCTCTTGCTTGCTTGATCATCCAGAGGTAGAGAGTAGGAGAAGAAATGAAAGAATGAGGTTGAAATGGGGAAAAAAGAGATTAAATGGGGGCAAAAATCACCCCCAACCACTCAATGCATGTGGCCATAAATGCCTCATGTGAAAATCAAGATAGTGTAGGGGCAGCAAAATTCACCATTCTTGACAAGAGTTTGAAAAGATATACAGGGGCAGCAAAAATCGCTGCTCCATGGAAGAGATCCCAAGGATGCAAGGGAGGAAAATTTCACCGCTCTTGCATGATGGTTGCAAAGGCTATGAAAAATTATTCCTTTGCATAGAAAATGCAAAGCAAATGCAATGGTGGAAAAAAATACCACCCCTACATAGAAATGCTAAAAAAAATTAACTCTGGGAAATGAAAACTTGGTCTTCTAGCAGAATCAAGATTGTAATGATTTTTGAATTTTTGGGAAAACACAATAAGGGAACATCATGAACTTTAGATCATGCCAGTTGATCAAATGTGAGAACAAGAAAATTGTGCCTCAAAAAATGAACTTAGAGAGAAAAACATGAAACAGACAAGTTTCATAGAGGTTGTTCCAAAAATGAGTGTAGCTAATTTTGGGAACAACATCTGGCTCCTATTGGGGAACTTCCATTGATTGAACCAATTTATAGGAGTATAAACTAGTCTCTAAGTTCCTTCATCCAAGCCATTAGGCTACAGAGTCAAGCCAAAAAAGAAAAAAATGAAAGACCAAAAGAAAGCAAATAACATAAAAACTATACAAATGTACAAGTGAACTCATCTAAGACTTCAAGGATTGAAGTGCTTCAGATGTTGCCCACTATGAGGTAGTGAGAATGGCACTCCATCTTGATATTCTAGAAAGAATCTATTCTCACCATAGATCTGATGAATGGTGAACAGACCTCTCCACAAAGATTTAAATTTGTCGTGGATTCCTTTTGGTTCTCTCCTCTTGTCCCACAATAAGACTTGATCTCTAATTTGAAAATCATGAATCTTGGCCCTCTTGTCAAAAAATTTCTTCACCTAATTCTGATGTGCATTAATCTAGTCCACCACCATGCTTTGCTACTCATTTAATTTGGTTAGACACATGATCCTTTTATCAAATTAATTTTCAAAGGTTGAATCTTCGATTGCCTTAGCTAATTTGAGCACTGGTAGTTCCAGGGTGATTGGTATCTTTGCATTCAAGCCATACAAAAGTTGGAATGGTGACATGTTGATGGCCCTCTTGAGTGTAATCTTATCTACCCATAAAGCATCAAACAATGCTTTATGCCAAGTCCTCTGATTATCATCTACCAGTTTCTTGATAATAGTAACCAAGTTCTTGTTTCTCGATTCTACTTGGCCATTCCCTTGTGGAAAATAATTAGAAGTGTGGGAGAGGGTAATTCCATAATAAAAGTAGAACTGGGTAATCTCGTGAGAAGAGAAATAGGTTGCAGTATCTATTATAATTTTAATTGGAACCCCAAATTGAGAAATAATATTTTTCTTAAGAAAATTACATACCACTTTTGAAGTAGCATGCTTAGTTGGAATGTCTTCCACCCATTTGGTAAAGTAATTAGTCACGATGAGGACATAATCATTCCCAACACTTGAAGACAAGTTGACTATGCCAATGAAGTCAATACCCCATTATTTAAAAGGTTCTTTGATTACCACTAGCTTAAGGGGTAACACGGCCAATTTAGGCTTTCTAACGAACTGCTAACATAATTCACATCTACACACCCATTTATAAGCATCTTGAAATAGTGTAGGCTAATAGTACCTTACTCATAGAATTTTATGGACTGTTACTGGCACAAAAAAAAGACCTCCACAAGCCAAATTGTGGAAAGACTCCAAAAGTTTACCTTGTTTCACCTTATCAACACAGCAAAGAAATACCCCATCAAGGCTTCTCTTATACAAACCATTATCCCACAAGACATAGCCAACAGCCTTTAGCTTAATATTCCATTTTCCTTTATAGGATAAATGAATAGGACACTCACCATAGGTTAGAAAATGAGCAATGTCAGAATGCCACTCATCAGTAGTAGTGACAAAGAGGACCGTAGGCACATCTTCAACCTCTATTTCTTCATTTTCTATCTCCTTGGGGATATTATCAGTGATCAACTAGTAGAGGCCCTTTCCCCACACAAGTTTGGTAGGTTTAATGTCAAGATCAAACTCATGAATTTTAGCAATCCAATTGCCCCTTTTTGTATCAAACTCTTGTTGAGTCAGAATGGACTTCACCATTGTATCAGACACTAAGACCATAGTATGTGAATTCAGGATGTAAAATTTGAAATGCTTCACCACTTTAACCACCACATAAGCATATTTCTCCATGTTTGAGTACTTTAACTCATGAGCTTTGAGAGGATAGCTCATGAAATAAATAGGAGATTCCACACCTTCTTGGTTCTATTGAACCAAAATAGCTGAAAGTGTATGCTCAGAAGCATAATTATATATTTTGAAGTCTTTGGTGTAATATGGACAAACCATAATTGGTGCATGGGTGATTGCTTTTTTGATGTCTTTAAACGTTGACTTGGCCTCTGCAGTCCACCTAAAATTGGCTTTGCCCTTCATCATGTTGACAATGTGGTGAGTTTTCTTAGTGAACTCAGGGATGAACCTTCATAAAAAATTCACTTTTCTAAAGAAAGAGTGAACCATAGTCTTACTTGTGGGCAGGGTAAGCTCCTAGACGGACTTGACTCTTTCTAAATCAATTTTTATGCCTTCTTGGGATACAATGTTCTCAAGAAGTTTCCCTTCCATTACCCCAAAAATATTTTTTTTGGGATTTAGAGAAATGTCATTCTGATGACAACATTCTAGCACTTATTGTAAATGATGTACATGATCAAGACAATGCTTGGAAAACTCTGTTAAATCATCTAGGTATACGACAATGAACTTACCCATTTCATCTTTGAAAGTGAGGTCCATTACTCTCTAAAATGTGGCACCCACATTTATTAGACCAAATGGCATTCTTTGATAAGCAAAGTTGCCCCAAGGTGTGGTGAAGGTAGTCTTATGCTAGTCTACATTTTCAACTTCAACTTGATTGTACCCTAAGAAGCTGTCTAGCATTGATAACATCTCTAAACTTGTCACCATCTACAAAACTTGATCCATGATAGGGAGAGGATAGTTATCCTTTAAAGATGACTGATTCAAGTTTCTGAAATCCACACAGATTCAAATTTCACCATTTTTCTTCCTCACAAGAACTATGTTTACAATCCATGTGGAATGATGGATTGGAAAAATTATCTTAACATTCAACATTTTCTATATTTTAGATAGAATAGTACCTGATATCTTTAGATTGTATTGTCTAGATTTTTGCTTGTAAGGCACAGAATCACTTTTGAGAGGAATATTATGGCATATTTCTTCAGGTTTGAGTGACTTCAGATCATCATAGGAGTAAGCTATGACATCTATATACTGGCAGAGTAGAGCAGTGAACTTGAACTTTTCTTCCAGAGTACAACATTTCCCAATGTTCACCACTTTGGGATTTTCTTTGGTACCTAAATTTAATTGATCAAACTCCTGAGAGGAGTTTGAATCTTTTTGCCACTATTTAATGAATCTATCATGTTTGTCAAATAACTTATCAAGGGAAACTAGGCCTTTTGGGATCTTGTTCCCTTTAAGTTACAAGAATTCTTCACCTACATTTACACTTGATTCTGAGGCTAACTCAAGATTCTGAGGTTTATTGCCATCAAAATGAAGCTATTCAAACCTATTATTTTGATCCAAGAAGGAAATGATTTGATTATCATTGTTAAACACCTACCATTGGCTAGCATTATTAGGTACACTTGGTCAAAAGACTAGTTCAATAGTGTACCTATCTCTTTTGAAATCAGGGTGATGAACTAATAGAGTTGCTAAAATAGCTAGTGCATCAACCCAGTCATTAAATTCCCTAGGTATGACAGAGATGCTAAAAGCGTCAAAGCCTTCAATTTGATCCTAGACTAAATTGTAGTAGTGGCACAATTTCTCATTTTTGGTTTGATACAAGTTCCTTACCTGACAAACCACTAGTTTAGCATCACCTTTGGCATGAAGGAGTTTGACGTCTTTATCTCAAGTAGCTTTCAATCCAAGCAACAAGGATTCATACTCAGTTGTGTTGTTGGTGTTGTTGAACTCCAACTTGTATGAAGAAGGAAAAATATCTCTTTGAGGAGATATCAATACAATCTTGGCTCCCGAGCTGGTAGAGGAGCAAATGCCATCTAATTCCAAAATCCATACCTCATTTGATACTAATTTTTCTCTAGATCCTTCTTCATTTAGAGGTGGAGATCCTTCCACATTGGTATTGTACTCCACCAATTCTCCTACTATTCCAACTGAATGCATTTCTAGGTTCTCACCTGTAGGAGCTTCATTAGATGCCTCATGAACTTCCTCTATGGATAGAAAGTAGTTACCCATGCCTGAAGACTCAAATAGGATTTGAGTTTTAGGTGCTAAGGTTTGGATAACCACATATTTTGCTTCCTTCTCAGGGAGGAGCCTTTTCATAACACCCTTGACTAGAATCCTTGCTTTGGATAGGTCCATGCTTAATTCACCACTAACATCCTTACAAAAATTTCACCTAAGAAGAATGTTGTAAGAGGCTAGAACATCAGCCACCAGGACTGTCATTTTGATTCTCTTTTCTAGAAAAGTTATAACTGCAAATTAAGCATCTTTGATTTGACCTAAGAGTGGGACTTACTTATTTTCCATAGAAAAACATCTTACAAAAGTCTTAGTCAAATTAATACCAAGAGAATCTATTACCTTGGTAGGCATAACATTATTAGAAGCTTCAGAGTCTATTATGCAATTGCTCAATTTATAACCATTTATCAATAGAGAAACATAAAAAGGTTCTATTTTCCTAGGAGCAACAAGAGGAGTAATGACAATATTATTTTAGGTGGATTTATTCTTGAAAGAATCATGAATTATCTTTGATGAATCATGTCCTATAGGGGCAATCTTACTTCTCATGTATTCAACAAACCTATCAAACTATTCAGGATTGGCTCATAAGTACTCAATCTCAGTCATTTGAATCTTAGTGTTTTTGGCATGATAAATTATATTAAATAATTGAAATGAGCTAGAGGTAGAGGAATGAGGCCCATCATCTTGATCTTTATTAGGTGTGGTACTAGTCTAAAAGATAGAAGTAGAAGGTATGGGATGGTTTGAGGTACTTACTTTTTTGTTAGTTACCTAATCCTTTGGTTGGAAAGGTAGTGAAGTCCCCCATTTAGTGATAGAAACTACCAGCTGAGGTTCTTCTCCCACTTTTTTTATCAACTTATTGAGCTAATTGGTTCTAAGATCTAGTAAAAATAGCATAGGATCCATTAAACACTTCTCCCTTACTTCCAGCTTCATCCTTATAATCCAAGAAGCCAACATTGGATTCACCAACTAATTCTTCTTCTTATTCTTCAAAGAGATTAGCGTCATCTTATTGGTCCAACTTAGGTTGGAGTGATAAATCTTGTTCAACTTCAAGGTAACCAACTACTGAATTAGTAGGTGTTGCTTCAATAGTAAGCTTCCCATGTGGGGGAGGTAGGCGGTTTGGTTGCCCTTGGTTGCTGGCAGCATTGCCTTGATATGACTGGTTCTAAAATGTCCTTCTTGGTATATCCTGAAGAAGTAGGAGTAGACATACCTTGGGCCATTTGTCTTTTCAAGGGTAGTAGTTCATTCATCAACTTTTTCACCATAGGATCTATGGTGCTCATGGAAGAACTTTCAGTAGATGAAGAAAATTTATTTTTATTAGAGTCTTTTCTGATCTTACCTACCAGAATAAGATCATCTTCCACCTCAATAGCCAAGTTTTGAGCCTTAGTGAGATCCATAAGACCAACCCACCTCAACAAAAAACTTACTTTAGGATGTTGAGAGTTGATGAAAAATCACTTAAGATTCTTTGGCATTAGCTAAGCAATCATAGGGATCCAATTCCTCAGCTTATTGAATTTTTCTATGAAATCCCTCATAGGCTTATGAGGTTCCTTCTTCATTTACGTAAGCTGAGTCAACAAGGCATGTGCATCTTCAACAGGTTTAAACCTAGCCTCAAACTTGGCTTTGAGTGTATTTCAGTCAGTTATAGTTTGATCTTGAAGGTGGTATAACCAATCCACAACAGAACCTTTCAAAGTTTCTACAAAAATTATCACTTCTACATCTTTGTATTCCACACCTATCACACCGTATGCTATAGAGAAGATAGAAATATGCTCATCAAGATGAACCTTCCCATCACCATAGAATTTGGGGAAATTCTTTCTTGAACTATGAGGTAGTTTGTGTAAAGGTGGGGTCAGATTGAGAGGACCAAAGGAGTTGCCCCAAGGACCTTGGGCCATTATGATAGGATGATTGAATGGTGGGATAATAAATCTTGGTGGGGTTAGTATAGACAAAACCTTACTAGTATTAAGACTAAAAGCTTCACCAGGTATGGGAGGTCTGATGTTAGTAGGAGGAAAACTCCTGGTTCATTGAAGGTGAGATGGTGGAGGAGAAATCTCAAAGTTAGTTTGTCACACCAACTCAAATACAGGATCAACAATACCTTGAGCTTCTAGGCTTCATGTGTATGATGGATCTGCCAGGGTGTAAAATGAAAAAGTAATTAGAGATGCTTCCAGTCAAAGCTTAAGGCTTTAAAATGCACATTCATATCCCCAACAGAGTCACCAAAAGTTGTTGGGTGAATATTTTGTTGTTAGCTAACTGATGGCAAAATAGGTATATCAACTATAGTACAAGGAGATTTATATGACAAAAAGTGTGGGTTTACTACATCCTAATGAGATAAATCTCTCCTCTCATCAAGGGGAGGTTTCCTATAAATCACTTATATACTATATATATATATATATATATATATATATATAAGCAAAAAATTGTACTCAGGGTAGGATAACACCATCCATCTCTAATTTTTTAGAGATGATGTTCACAGAGCAAAAAAAAATCTTGGTTGATGAGTAAGAGCATTCCTCTTCTTTCAAAAATGGTATTCAGCAAATAGCAAAACATCTCCTTGAGTAGTAACTAGGTCGATGAGAAAACCACTAAAGCATAAAGTCTTTCATTACTTCTCTCACTGATCCAAAAATTACGTAACAGTAGAGTGAATTAAAGCTCAAAGTCTTCACCTAAAACTATAATAGATAATAAGATCATAAAGGATAAAAGTAGCTCAAAGTCTTCACCTAAAACTATAATAGATAATAAGATCATAAAGGATAAAAGTAGCTCAAAGTCTTTCTGATATCCTTTAGAATGTCTTCAGATAATTTTTACACACACTTTTCTTATTTAATCAAATAGATGAGAGATTATCAGGAAATAGAACATAAGAATGATTTCCTAAATAACACAAATTATTTCAACACAAGTCTAAAAATAACCTGCTTCTCATTCATTCAAGAAAATATGATTTACAAGCTGAGATCAAAGTCTCCAGAAGTATCTCAATTTCAACAAAGTTTTTGCTCTCAATTATCCAGAGATCCCTTTACAAAAGAGGCTCCCTCTATATATATAGGGAAAAACATTCAAAATAGGAAAAAGACTTAAATATTGAAAACTTAGTCAAAGATGAGTCAGCACTGACTTTGCAAATTTTATAGATTTTTACATGTAGTTACATATTACAAAAGTGCATGTAAAAATGTCCCAAGTTAATTACAAAGTAAATGAGAAGAATGAAGAAGAGATTATGGAAGAATAGTTCAACTCTTGTCACTGGACTTATTCAGATGAGCATCGTACATGGTGATAGATGCCTATATCCCTATACTGTCTGGTGCAATGGTATTTTTGAAGACTATTTTAGCTCTGATTGTGGTGTCTCTCTATGCTGTGATTGCTTTCACATGACTAGTTAACCTGGTTCTTAGATTATCTAGAGTTAATTGATTATCTAAAATGTTATCCACAGAAGTCATTGAGAATGCTTTGTCCTCAAATTCCCTTTGGATCATACCTTTGAATTCGTAAATCATTTCCTTTGCTAAAATGAATTGGTTGTCTCAAGAAGTGAGTCTACAAAAAAATTCCTCCAATCTATTCAATAGGCTAGTGTCACTTTCTTCACTGGCATCCTTGGAAGATTTGAGGTCACTGATCACCTCCTTAAGTACCTAGATCCGGTATATTAGTCATTCTTTGATTTCAATATAAGAATCTTTGTTCGCAATGATGCTGATTGATACTAAGGTACATTTTTTCAGAGCTTTCATCTCTATCCACTTGCTAAGATATTTGTTTGTGCTGTCAATATCTTGAGAAATAAGAGAGATAAGGTCTTCTAACTCTATTCTCATTTTCTTTATTTTACCTATATTCTCAGCCACCTCTATAAATAAGGAAATCCCTTGCACATGAATCTTATCTATGTAATCTGAAAGTACTTTTCCTTTTAGGTAGGTCTTATCTACTTTATATATTATAGGATCATCTATGGAAAAGGCCTCTAGAGTTGCCACCTCTGGGGTAAAAGTGAATTTCCTAACCATTGCGATCAATTGTTCTACCTTTGCTTTGTAATAATCTTTCATCTCTTTCTCTCTATCAAATTTTTGGAGCATGATATCCATTGCAGACTACAAATCACTCTTGGCACCCTTGTGAGTTATTTTCCCCAACTCAACTCAAGAAATGGAGTAGCTACTCATATCAAAATTCTCTAGGGTTGCATCCTATGGGGGTTTGGCTATCTCCAGAAATATGTACCCCTTATATCCAATCATTTTTGAAAGGATTCTTGGCTTCTTGGGGGTCTTAGCTTTCACTGGCATTATTTTACCTAAATCAAAGTCATCTAGAGAGATGGCTTGCTTTTTTATTTTAGGTGTGAAAGTTGATAACCAAGACGGGAGAGCAGAAGCACTTATAGTAGCAATAGTCCTTATAGTTGGTGTCCCTGGGGTAACATCTGCACTACTAACAGGAATAATGGGTATAGTGGGTGTAATAGGCATGGTATCAGGCAAAACTACACCATCGACTGACTGGTTGAAGGTAGAACTATCTCTGATGTTGAAAGAAGGAGATGAAAGACTAGGGATGGATCCTGACGATCGAAGGACATCTCTAGAAGCACCTTGAGGGTCACCAAAAATAACTTTAGAAGGGGAGGTAGGTCTAGAATAAGGGACACTGATGGGAGAAATGGGTGAAGGAGTTACAATAGGTGATTGGGGTGGAGAAGAAGAAACTCCTGCAATTGGATGTGCTTCTTCTAGTGGTGATAGAGCTTATGTCCCCTGTTCCCCTATAGGTCTGTCATCTATTTCCATTTGCTCTGTCACTTGTTCTTGGGTGATTTATTTCTTAACCCCCATATCTGTTGGCTCTAGTTCTTTCTTGCTAACCTTTGGTTTCTTAGATACAAAGATGATCTTAGGCTTGTGGGGCTTGGGAAAAGAAGGAACATCACTTTTATTCTTTGTCCTATTTTTTGCTCTCCTCCTTGTCTCTTCTTTGAATTCAGCCTCTGATCCTGTGATGAATTATTTTAATGTGATCCCTTTGTTTGCTAACCAATCATTGGTGTTAACCAGTATTGGTTCCAATCTCATCCTTAAAGAGGTCAACTCTTTTTGAGACCATTGAATTGAAGGAAGAGGGGAGTTAGTGATTTGTTCAGTAAGATACCTACTATTGACTAGATTTATGTCATCTACTAGATTCAGAAGAATATCAGCAAGCCTTAGATATTCAATTTATTCTAGAGATAATATATTGTATTCCATCTTCTTGATGTCTTCTATTGTTCTTAAATCTATCCAGATGTCTTTGATCATGGGCTCATGGAACTAAGTCTTCCTTCTCATCATGTCTTCGAAACCCCTGTAGTCAAAATTAGGCCTTCTTTTGAAATGCTTCATGGTGACAAGTTATATTTTGGTCTCCATTACCCTTGCTTTGGTAGCAATCAAAACCAAGTATCTAACAATTTCAATTGGGAACCTAAAACCTGGTTTCTTAAGTTCCATTTGTTTATTGTGCATGACAATAATTTGTCTACACAGCTCCATTAGGATCAATTTATCAGAAGGAAATATCGGGAGTATATAGAGATAGCCTTGGAAAAAGCCAACCCATAAATAGAAAAAAGTAGGGAATTTTAAAAAGATACAGCTAAAATTATTGACAACAGTCTAGGTTTCATCTGATACTCTTTTTTGTTCCAATTGAGAATCAAAAAGACACAAAAATATTGTGAAAAAGGCATCATTTACCCTCTTAAAGTGATGGATTGATCCCTTTAGTGTTAGCTGAGGGTAATATTGATAAATAGGGGTAGTTTTCTATCTCCTTCTGACATCAAACTTGGAAAGGTTCTCATTGAAGCTATAATGTACACCAGGTACAAAGTCATATAGAACTTTGAAGTAGTAAACACTTTTGTCAATTTTTTCATGCAGAGCATTGCTGATCTATTCACCCCAGAAGATGACTTGTTTCCCTTAGAGAATTATCTTGATGAAGGGGTACATTCATTGATGAAATTAAGAATAAAATGGTAAACATTGTACTCTGCTTAGAAGATTAATTAAGTCATCAACTTCCTCTATAAAGTTGCTCCTCAAAAAGTTATGTGGCCATCTGGATAAATTGGCTTTGGGAGTCTTGAGCCATCTATTGTTGATCACCTTTACCTTCTCAGGATCTTTGTCATATTCCTTTTGTGGTTCGATGAAGTTGATATTCAATACTTCAATAGCAAGGGGGCACATGAAAACTTTATTGATGAATTTAGGGTATAGTCGAATTACCACATTGCCACTAGTATTTGACACAGCTCTAGTCTCTTTGTTGTAGAATTGGGTGCACTGGAAAATGAAATCTATGTGATGTGTCACCATAAGGAAAGAGGAGACTAGATGGATGTTTCTTTCAATTATATTTTTCATTTCAGAGCTTGGATTTTTTGCCTTGGTTCTCTCCATGAACTCAGACATATCAACGTGGCTGATCTCTGTGTCCCTAATGTCATCGACATTAGAAGTGATTGAGGTGATTGGGAAAACACCTTGATATTGGTACTTCATTGCCTTTGACTTATTTGGAGAAGCTTTAATCATCAGGATGATCCTTTATTGAAAATATGTTGACGAAGAAGGATCTTGGGGAGAAACTGTGATAAAAGTCATGATCACAAAATTAGGGGAAAAATTGGCAATTTGGGAAAATTACATGTTGGGTGATCATGACTAGGGAAGTGTGTTTGAAAGGGCTGAGTTGAGAGCAGGTTAGAAAGTGGAAGGAAAGATGAGCATGCTTAAAAAATGGAAAAAATGAAAATTTCCCAGAGTTAGGAAAAATGAGGAGAAGGTATGTAGGGGCAGCAAAAATTGCTGCCCTTACATGTGGGAGAAGTTCTAAGTGCATAGGCAGTAAAAATTATTGCCTGTGCATGCCATGGTGGAAAGGAGAATGTATCAGTGGTAATTTTTGCCACCTATGCACTAAGATAGTTTGATGTTTTCATGTAAGGGTGGAATTTTTTTTTGCCCTTACACATAGAAGGGATTGAATGTGTAAGGGAAGCAAAAATCAATGCCCTTGCACTTAGTAGGGAAGTCAGGTGTAATGGTGGCAATTTTTGCTGCCTTTACACCTAGTTTGGGTTGAATTGCATCAGTAGCAAAAAATGCCACCAGTGCATGAGTCTAGGTGGATAAAGACTATGTTAGGGTGGCAAAATTTGCCACCATTACACAAGGATTTGAAATGGGTTCCACAAGGGTGACAAATTTTACCACTCTTGTACAAGTTTTAGCAATTGGATGTGAGGGTGAAAAGGCTAAAAGGGAAAGATGGGAAGAGGAGGGTCGAGGCATAGAAAAAAGAGGAGAGAATCACCTCATTTGATGGGAAAAAGAGGTAGGGAGGAAAGAAAATAAAAAGAAAAAGAAAACCTAGAAAATAAAGAAAAACAACTTTAAAAAGAGAGGAAAAACAAAATAAAAACAAAAAAAAAATCGTACCTGAAGAATAATGCAAAATGAGGCTTGAATCTAGTAGAAACATGCTTCTTCATGCTTGCTTGATTGTCCAAAGGTAGAGATCAAGAGAATAAATGGAAGAATGAGGTTGAAATGGGGCAGAAAGAGATTAAATGGGGGTAAAAATCACCCCCAACCACTCAACATACATGACCATAAATGCTGCATGCAGAAACTAAGATAGTGTAGGTGCGGCAAAATTTGTCATTCCTACATAGGAGTTTAAAAAGATATGCATGGGTGGCAAAAATCACCACTCCTACATGGAAGAGATCCCAAGGATGCAAGGGTGGAAAATTTTACCGCTCTTGCATAATGGATGCAAGGGCAGTGAAAAATGTTGCATTTGCATAGAAAATGCAAAGCAAATGTAGTGGTAGCAAAAAATGCCACCTCTAAATAAAAATGCTAGAAAACACTAACTCTGGAAAATGAAAACTTGGTCTTTTGGCTAAATTGAGATTGTAACAATTTTCACATTTTTGGGAAAATGCAATAAGGAAAAGTCACAAACTTCAAATGATGCTAGTTGAGCAAACGTGAGAACAAGAAAAACTTGCCTCAAAAAATGAACTTAGAGAGAAAAACATGAAACAGACAAGTTTCGTAGAGGTTGTTCCAAAAATGAGCATAGCTGATTTTGGGAACAATAAATTATATGAGGAATGTTGAAGTTACATTGTCATGTTTTTAATTATCATGTTTATATTCAAATTTTAATTGGGTAAAGATGTTTTGAAAAGTTATTCATTTCCATGAGGAGTGGTATTCATGTTATTATCCTTGTTCATATATTGTTTCCTTAAGTGTTACCTTTTTCCTTAGTATTGGGTGGAAATTCTTGGAATTTCATGCTTAAGATAGAGGTTCATGAGTTGTCGTATGTATTATGTTACTTTATTGAATGAAAAACACTCACTTGAGAATAAATGAATTTATTGATGGAATTAAATGGATATGAGGGGATAGAAGTTGATTTACTATTCATTGCCATAGATCAAATTATTGCATGTTATGGCATGGTCGATATTATCTCATAAGAGTCTCATGGTATGATTTACCATATTTGTTGGAAAACTCATGTGTTGGTTCATACATGATTTCTATTTTGCAAAAAGATAAATTTCAGCCCTAAGTAATATGGGGTGGCCTATATTATTTTTGGGTGGAACTAAATTAGCATAGTTATTTTCCTTTTGGAACTTGTCTATTAAAAATAGAATTTGATTCTTAGAATATTGCTTTAGAAAAGGATCACATTGTTAGCTTTATTTTGACACATTATTTCACCCATTTAGTGCAGTGATTTATATACATGTTTGATCTTCTTCGGGATGTTAAATTATTCCATTTACCCTTGATTTTTTTATTAAGTGTTGTATTTGTCATGGGTAAACCATGAAGGGAGTTCCAGATGTTAAGTTTTTTAAGTTATTATGATGTTGATGCATTTTAGTTGGAATATATTGTAATGAATACCTAATTCATACTCTATAATTGTGAGATAACTCAATGGTCCCTTGTGCTTATGGCTTTAGGCTTGTAATTTTATTCTTATGTAAAAGCTATCAACTATTATATCCATTAGTGTTTCGATTGTATTTGGATGACATCACTTTTAAGGACTGATTATGTTATGTTACTAGTTATATGTTGTGGTGATTCAACCATAAGTATGGTTAAGTTCAAGTTTTAACATTTCCTCATTTTGAGGAAGATTACCATATGATTTGGTATCATAAGGATATAATAATCATGGCTAAAATAAATATTTATGGTCTAAGATTTCTTGTTTATTTAATCTATTTAATCATGAATTGTTAATGTTGGGATGCTTGAAGCATTCTCGTTATATTTATAATGAAGATCTCAATCTTGGAAACACTTATTGCTTAATAAATTAAGTGTAGAGAGTCTTTATACACACACACACACACACACACACACACACACACACACACACACACACACACACACACACACACACACACAGATATATCTAAACACTCTCTACACTTAATTTCTTAAGCAATAAGTGTTTCCAAGATTGAGATATTCATTATAAGTATAACGAGAATGCTTCAAGCATCCCAACATTAACAATATGAAATTAAACAGAATGAAAATTTCACCTACATGATTAAATAGATTAATTTGAGGAAGATTACCATATGGTTTGGTATCGAGCCTATAATAATCATGGCTAAAATAGATATGTATGGTCTAAGGTTTCTTGTTTATTTCATCTATTTAATCATGTATGTGAAATTCTCATTCTATTTACTTTCATATTGTTAATGTTGGGATGCTTGAAGCATTCTTGTTATATCTATAATGAAGATCTCAATCTTGGAAAGACTTATTGCTTAAGAAATTAACTATAGAGAGTCTGTATATATATATATATATATATATATATACATATAAATATATATATATGTATATATATATATACATATATATGTATGTGTGTGTATATATATATATATATATATATGTATACATGTATATATATATATATATATATGTATACATATATATATATGTATACACATATATATATATATATATATACATATATGTATGTATATATATATGTATATATATATATATACATACATATATATATATACACATATACATATATATATATATATACATATATAAATAAATAAATATATATATATATACATATATAAATATATATATATATATATGTATACATACATACATATATATACATACATACATACATACATACATACATACATATATATATATATATATATATATATATATATATATAAAGACTCTCTACACTTAATTTCTTAAACAATAAGTGTTTCCAAGATTGAGATCTTCATTATAAGTATAACGAGAATGTTTCAAGCATCCCAACATTAACAATATGAAAGTAAACAGAATGAAAATTTCACCTTATATATATATATATATATATATATATATATATATGTATGTATGTATATATGTATATGTATATGCATGTATGTATGTGTGTGTATATATATATATATATGTGCATGTATATATATACATATATATATATATATATATATATATATATATATATATATATATATATATGTTTGTATATGTGTGTGTGTGTGTGTGTGTGTTTCTTACTCATGTTGTATTAAGACCTTTCCATGCAAAAAGTGTTGGAATCATATCGTTAATGCACCATGTTATGGTCATGTGGAACTTATTTTTTAGCATTATTTTTGAAGGTTTATACCTCCACCTTATCTAATGAATCGAAATAAATGGATGCCCTTGTAATTTTAATTTTAATCTTTTTATTTGGAATAATAATGCAATGTATTATATTTTTAATAGAATTATTCCAAGCTTAGACATCAGGGAAATTGTTGAATCAAATATTATCTTGCAAGGGAATAAATTCAGCCATCACAAACAATCATGAATATGTATTATATGTAAATAAACCATGAAACCATGGTCAAATGGCAAGATGATTGTTTGGGTTATTAATGGTTCGGAAATAATGAAGCCAACCATAATAAATTATTGTTAACTAGAATTGTGAGTTGATGCCCCATTATTCAACATATTCTAAATGGTTCATTGCTCTTGATATACCTAGTTGATATTATGCAAGTAATGATTTTATGGTAGCTAGTTATTATTTTATATAGCCTAAGTTGGTATAAATTTATGACATAGTAACTAGTTTAATGGATAAATTGAAATTCCAATGATTCATTACTCTTTTGGCTAAATCATTATATGCTCCTAAGATATAAAGTTAGATTAACTTGTTAGTGTGAAGACCCTTGGTTTGGAATTATTTTACATAATTACAATTGGGTATCACAGATAATATTGAAACCTTAATAAGTGGTGATCTTATTTTACTAATAAACATATTCATCAGTTGTGTTCATGCTTTCATAGTGAGACTAGTACAAATTCTATGATCTTCTTATGCGTATGCACAATGACTATGTGGATGTATAATTTCCATGTTGGAATTTAAGAATTTGGAATATATTATGACATGTTTATTGTTTTCCACATATTATACCTTATGTGGTGGGATGGAATTCATGAAGCGATGGTGTGTGTATGCTTTAACCCCTAAGTTTTTAAATCATGGCACCATGGTTTTATGGTAGAAACCTGAACTAGTCCTTGGTTATTAGAACATAAGGTTCTATATTCCTAATTTTATATGAGTCATCTTGGTGATGGATTTATCTAACTTCTCATAGACCCTTGAGTTTTTTAAGGTTTTTTAGGCCAAATATTGGCTTGTTGGTACCTTGGTCCACCTCTTTTAGACGCATTGTACCTATTATATTATCTCCTTATTACCTAGATTAACTAATTATTGTTATTATGTATCTTATCATGTGTCATCATCCATGTTAAAAGTACCTAGGGAACTAAGTGAACTTATTGCCTATTGAGTTAACAAATCATAACCATATAGGGTTATCAAATACTTGTACTAAGTTGAGGATCCCTAGTTGGTTTGATGGCGAAATTTATTGCCTTCTACAATTCAAAGGTTATTAGTGTGGGCACACACACAAATACCCCTCAAATGATGTTTCACACTTATGTAATCCTTTTATCGATGAATTCCTCTAGTTATGGTCATCATGACATAAAAATATCATTAACCCAATTAGTTATGGGTTTCATACTCTTATAGTGTAAGATTATATTGATGCATCATGCTTGGTAGAGTGACATAGTAGGTTCTACATGCAGTTCTTTTGTGTACTCTATTAACTATTCCTAATTTTTTTGAGGGGTTGTTTCAAGTTAGACCAACCCAAGACATACTCATCCATATTGGCATAGTACAAACCCATCTACATCCTAGGCACCCTTATAAATTATCCAAAACACATTCATCCATCTTGTCTAGCTCGAGCAAGTTCATATAATCCATCATCTTGAGCTAGTCCATGTCAAAGTTTATCTTGATTAGGAATACACTTACCTAATTGAAATTTGTCTTAAACACATCATATGTCTAATTTAACCCTAACACCTATCATTTCCCCTTAATTATTTTGGATTTAATGGAGGACCCATCATTATCTTATCACTCTAATGGTTTTAAACTTGCCACCCATCATCATTTGTATAACACGTATCATGCTACCAATTTTGGCACCTATCATCCCCTTGTATAAATCTAGTGCTTGTATTTAAATAGATCAACATCATCTTGTCTGAAATAATCTAAATCTAGGGAGGCATACCTTATTTTCATATAAACTAATAATATTAGCTCAAATCTTATAAACCCCTTTACTAAATTACATATCACATCAAACTCATAACCATCCTTCATGAAGAAATAATCATTCTAAAGATAGGCTTAATATATCACTCACTCATCCTCCATTCTATTCATCATTACACATAACATTCTTATACCTATACATTACATCCATCATCTCAAACAAGACATAATTCCACCTTGATTATAGTTCAAATGTATAATCCCATAAAATCCTCTTGTCTTAACATCCATTTGTGTCCCTTAGGTCCCTTAGTCTAATTATAAATAAATAACATCTTTATCACAACTCTCAAGTCAAAATCCTAAACCAAGTCCAATCCAATCATCACCCCATTAAACAACATCACTTATAGTATAGACTTTTCTAAATACATACTCTTTAACTAATCATCCCTAATTTTCATCAGGTCTATAATTATCCCCAATCATGAACCATATCTAATCACATCAAGTATTCAATATAATTACCTTGGTCCATGTTTGTGGAAAACCATTTCATGTGTCATAATAACCATAAATAATATTTATTAAATATAAACTTAGTCATGTTTTAATCATACACCCCATAAATATTATTATCCACTTAGTCCAATCTCATCATCCAAGTCATCCAATCCCAACTTGAGAACATCATTTAATCACTTGAGCTAGTCTAAATCAAGTTTTATAAGCCCTATCAAAGGTAATTTATTACCTAATCATGTATCTTTATCTAATCAAAGGTCATTTATGACCTAATCATGTCATTTATGACCTATATTAATAAAATCATAGGGATTTTCTTAGTTCATCTTCAAAAAATCAACCAAGTCCAATCATTGAAATTTTATCTATCTTATTTCTTAGTCAAAATTTATCAAACTCATATAATTGAAAAGTATCACATCTTTCCATGTCTCATATCAAAAATTAAAATTTAAAACCCTACTAGAAACAAACCTTCATCAAATAGTCCAAGATCCAAATTTGATCCATACCCCCTACTATCGTGTCATTTTTCCTTTCTATTATTTTAATCTATGACCTCCAAAACATATTTGGATATCACATTAATCAAAAAATATATCTTTTTAAACAATTAGGTAGTGATTTTACAGATCCTAGAAATGGGCAATAGACTTCCTACAAAATTTGATCACATGAAACCTAAATTTTCTCAAAGGTAATATTCCCTTTTCCTTCTCATAAACATTAGTATAATCCTATCTCCCACACTAGATAGTAATAGTTAGATCTTTCATCCAAAAATCATAGTCTTGATCATGACATTGTCCATCACACTATTAATGGAATTATATCTTGGAAAACTCATCCAATACTAGTCATCACTCTAAGCCCCATCAAAAACCCACTATATCATGGAATTATTATACCCTAAGAAATTATCTAAGCTAGATTCAAATTTTTCTATGTCCACATAATTCTGTGAATAAAGATAGTATACTCCTCTCCTTATAGCTTCAAAATCCATCTTTCATTGACTATACACTACAAAAATAATCATGTACCTACACATAAGGCATTTATATCTAAATAAACATAATCTATAATGGTATAAATAAGACTAATATTGTCAATACCATAAGACCCAAGTGAATTTTAATAAAAAATTTCACAAATTCAAAAATTTCATCAAAGACCTTATTGACTAGATGACTTGGAAATTTAGATTGATAAGATGGATCCTCATCTATGGGTGAACAAAATGGGATATTATAAGATTTATTTCTCCATGATATGTACTCACATTTGAATCTTTTGTCCTTTAGTCACAATATTTATGATGACATTCCCCATTAGACTAGAAAAGATAATGTTATCTTAGCAACCTTGTCCAATACCAAACCACCTCCTAAGCCATGGAAAATAACCTAGACGTGTTATATAATGAAACTAATATAACCCAATAGATTATTTTATCTACAGTCAAATTATTCAATTTCCATACAAATTTATGAAGAGAGACAATATATTCCTCTCCTTATATCCTTGGAAGCCATCTTTCATTAACTAGTTGTTGCAAGCATGATCATTTACCCACATATAAGGAATTTTTATATGAATAAACCTAATATCTCTTGGTATAGATAAGGCCAATTCAATCAATACCATTAGACCCATGGGCATTCTATTAATATATTTTGTAATTTAAAAAACATTGTCCAAGACCTCAGTGATAAGGGTGACATCAAAATTGAGATTGAATCAGATGGATCCTCATCCAGAGGATTAAAAAAAAAGGGATATTCCAAGATTAATTTCAAAATAACTATAAAACCCTGCCATTTAAAAATAATTTCCAAGAAAACAAACACATAATTCACCAACTATCCATGTTTTGTCCATTACATTAGATCCCTCATTTACAAAAAGGTAATTCATTATAAAGCCTCCATCACCTAATGAAAATTGAATAACATACATGTATACAACACTATACATCATTCACTCCTTATGTACATGATCAATACATCATATATTAGCATCATCAAATCATCAAATTTATCCACATCAATTTTAGGGTCATCGTTAGAGCCAACATCAACATCATTTACATAAGGGTCAAATCCATCATCAACATATGAATTCATATATAATTATACATTATAATAATCATCCCTTATATATTTATAATATCATATCACCACCCACATTTTTTAAGACATATTATTTTTCAATCAATAGTAAGGCATGCCTCTAGGTTTGTGTCAAGATGACAATGTCATAACAGTAATTATGGGACTTCAAAATGAGATCTTAGACGATCATTATTAGAATTTATTTGTTGCATATTAGGATGTGTATCATATGATTACCCTTAGTGAAAATTTTAATAATATTATCATGTTTTATCCAACATTCAATCTAAGCCTCAGAGTACCCTCTGTGAGGATCATGTTGGCCATATTCCATTGATAGACCTCATCGATCCATTCCCATCTCCTTCATCCATCATCAATCCTTTACTTCCCCTTGATAGTCACTTAATCAAACTCCTTAATGGGGATAAATATGATAATGCATTATTGGACCCTTTTCAAATCATTAAATCATGTGCTAAATCTTTTTGAATCTATAATAAAATAATCAAGAGTAATACTCAAGTCAAATTTTATCTAACAAGTCAAAGTCAAAATAACTTAAATACTCAACCCAATTAAAAATCGTCATCCTTTAGTTAAAACCTATTAAAAGTGATAGGGAACCATAAAATTCAAGTTCATAATCAAAAAATTCAAAATACAAATCCTCTTGTGAAACCTTCTTTGAGACACCAAGGGAAAGTCAAATTCATAATCATGATATTTAAAATTTAAATTCGTATGGTGAAACCTTATTTAAGGCACCAGGGGGTAGTAAAAATCAAATAAAATTAGCAAGACAAAAGAACTCCAAAATCAATGTCAATATGACTTACAATATTTTTAATATTTGGATTAAAGAACATAAAAAGTCTTGGATCCCTTAAAATCACTTGTCATATAGTACAAATCAATAAAAACACAACAAACATCTCCAACAACACATACGACTACTAGTCTCAAGTCATAATCACCCATCACACATTCATATCACAAACCATACTATAATATCTACATATCCTTGGGAATCATAATCTCTCATAGGGACTATGAAGATACCTAACTAAGATGTCTAGAGGAATCAAAATACATAGTCAAGAAAGGTCATGATGGTTTTCTAGGACTAACTTTGCTTATAGATAAATGTTTTAAAAATCACACTTATCTCACATTTATAACATGAATATATTACATTAAAATACCTTATATTTTTTTAATATTGTACATATTATTATTCTATAAAAATCATTAAAAAAATCATTCATCCAATAGTGAAAACAAGTTAGTTGATGCCTTAGTCAAGTACCATTATGAAAATTGGTTTCCAATGCCATGTGTAAATAGTTGGTTGTCCAAAGATACCTCAACACTTGGGGCAATTTTTTAATTAATCCATCCATTTATGTCCTAAAATCCCTTTTCAATTGTATTTTCATGACATTCCAACCATACTTACCTATCTTATCTACCTTGAACATCATTTTCCACCATGTTTTTTATCCTATTGTGCCTTACCTTTCTTCATATCTTGTCATTAGTAAGGGAGTGTTTATTGACACTCATTTTGGGATAATCTTAGAATATAATCCATACAACACTTAGGTGATGAGACATCTAGCTCCCTCATGATGCAATACATGGAAATCCCTAGTCCATTCTTCATCATCCCTCATCCCCTTTGTACATCACCCAAATATTTTTGTCATTCCATACATCATCATTCCCCATCATAGTCACTAGGATTACTTTTAACTTTGCTAGTGACCCCATTTTCTACATACATATCTCAAAAAGACCTAAAAAATTATAATATCCAAAAAACAAAAAAAATCATAAAATTGAGAAAATCTAAAAATATCCATGTCATCTTGTCCTACATCTTATGAAAAAAATTATCCTAATATAAAATCACATCATAACTATAAATTTTTCTTTAACAAAGGACTTACTTTAACTCATTTCCTCTCACTCATCATAATCCTATATTCTTTCTCAATGGTCAAATTATTTTCATCCCTTTTGTATAAGCTAATGTCACAATTAGATCACATGATCCAAATACAAACTTGAAAAAATATCATATAATATTTTATTTGAGCTAGTATTTTAAAAAATAACTTTGACTAGTATCAACCATAACCTAGTCAAACTTATTCAAATCACATCTTTGCTAGTTTAAAACATATCACCCATCAAATTACAAGCTTTTATCTCACTATCCAATTAAACTATTCAAACTTAGGGTTAATTTTTCCCTACCCCATCTATCAACTACTTCACATTCCAAATTTAAGTTATCTCAAGGACACCTTATCCAAACCTAATTACCGATCACATTTAAAAACTTTGATCAAATTAATATTATCGGTCTTTATTTAACAAATAATTTAAATTGTCCATAAAATTTAAATATCATGGCTCATATCATCACTTAGGTGAAAATATAGTCACATCAAATCATAACTAGACCATTCATCCTATATACTTTCATTGGGACTATAGACAAGACATTGATCACATAATATACATGTAGATACATGTATGATTTCATTATATGATCTTTGATAATATTTGACTAGTTTGAATATATTTTATTATTTATATATTCATGTCTAATCATCTATGAATATCTGCTTGTATGCAATGTTCCTTTGAGTAGGTATTATATGAATATCTTTGTGCATATTTATTGTTATTATATTATATTTATCGTATGTGTAATATCATATGTTAAACATGTCATCTTGGTTCCTTATAATAATGGTTCATTATGTTGTGTGCTATTTATACACTTTATTTTTGATTTTTATGTCTTTTAATTTAGTACAAACATGTAATTTGGAAAAATATCATCATGGTCATATACATATATCATGGTGCATTATTCCTAGTGATACATTAAAAATTATAGAAATAACATATGGCCCAAGACCATGGAAACACAAATCATCACTTACATCTATCAAAACATCTAAATTACATCAAAAACCACATCACATATCCAAATCATCTACCTAATCAACTCAATCTAAGTAAATCATCTATCCTTCCTCTAATCATATTTAATAACCATAATCATCATTAATCTAACATGTATACTAACAACCATATAATCTCATTCATATTGTCAAGTCTTGATTAGTATCCTTAAGTAATCCTTGAGGAATTAACATCATCATCATTTAATCTATCCTATCACCTACCATCAATTAATCCCTTCTAGGGAGAAATACATTGGATTGAGGTATTTTAAGACTATGTAGGCAAGACTTAATTCACATCAGGTGTCTAAGTTTATCTTAACCACATTAATATTATTTTATATGATCATCCATCCTCCTCTCTATCTTGTATTTCCTAATCATTTAAACTCATGTCAATCCAGTCAACTATCCACACCTCTACCCAACCTAGTTCATTATATATCCTCATCATCATGATTAATCATCATTAGTTCATACATGAATCAAATACTTAAGCTACAATATCAATCAATTTGTAAATCCAATTGATGCTCATATCTCTCCCCATAATGTGGCCTTTATTGAGATACATATAAAACTCTTGGCATCATTCACTCAATCATTCTAAGCCCATATCTCTCCCTAAAATGTGTCATTCCCTAAGATGCATATAAATATTTTATATTTACTTTTATACCAAAATTTTATATATTCCCATTTCATATGTAATTTATTTGGGCATTTTCATAATTTTATCATCTTTCACTTCCACACATATGTCTTTGCCATGGGCATCACCAATATCAATTGCCTCATATCTTATTGATTGGAAGTATTACAAAACATCCATTAATATCATTCACATCCCATCTATCTATTATGACATCCATTTCATTTGTTCATCATATATTCTCTTGTACATCACATCATTCTTCCCTCCTAGGGAGAACTACATTTGACTAAGTTCTCTTAAGACTATGTAATCACTCAGTCATGTGAAGCACTTGAGCATATCTCAAATTCAATAACTAATTATTAATTCATCCATTATCATCCATTAATAACATGAATCACACATTTTTATTCCTATCACATCCTTTTATTACCATTCAACCTATGCTTTGAATCCCACCCATCAAATTCTCATCAACATATCTTACTTTTTAGGTTTATGTCTCTCCCTGCATACATATTTGCTTGGATAAATATAAATATTGTATCCAATAATCCCATTTTGCCTTAAAATATCCCTATCACATGAAATTAATTAAAATAAATCTAAATATAGAGCCCTATCATGTTATTTTACCTTTTACTCTCCCTAGCATGTGTCCTTCCCTAATATACATTTACAACTTGTAGAACATAATTCCTTTTGCCTGTATATCTCACTAACATGTGTCATTGCCTAGGATATGTATAAATATGACATCCAATCATACATTTAAACCATATTTATACCTAGCATGAATCTTTGCATAGGATATGTTTAAATCTTATAACCCATCATCCATTTTTTCTATAATCTCTTCATAGCATGCATCCTTTCCTAGGATACATCTAAATATTGCATCCCATTATCCCATTTTTATTAAATATCTCCCTATAATGTATCCTTCCATGGGATATTATAATCATATGTCTAATAATTTTATATAAGCATGTAACTCTCCCAATATGCATCCTTTCTTGGGATACATTTAAAGCTAGCATCCTTTTATCACCATCATGTCATGGTTGATTCCCATTTAGAACATGTGTAAACATATGACACTATCATTTTCCACTCCCTTGCATATGTTATTTTAGGGGCATCATCCATTACTGACCCATTTCTATTTTAATTTTCTATATTATTGTATATCTTGTATCCCATCCCTTCCTTCTCTTATCCATTTATACATCCCACCCCTTATTTCATTTTGAGTGGCCATTTGTCTCATACCTCCCCATTATTTCCTTCAAATGTGCACCATTCATCCTGTAACTTATTATTTTCCATGATCATATTTATTATTCAAAATACCATTATTCTTATTTTATTCATAATACCATTTCAAAGAGGGGTAACATGTATACATCTAAATTTCTCACTCCTCCATCATTATTAAATTCATCACTATTTTTGTCCAATTATTCCATAGTTTAATCACCATAGTCATATTTTTATCATTTATAACACTTATCTTTTCATACATCAACTTTATACCATCCATATCAATTAATCCTCCTACTAACAATACCACTTATTAATAAATACCACTTATCTATTATTTTCTAATTTTAAATTCTTCACCACCTACCCTCACCTACCTCCACTAGCCTTTCTTAAAAACTATCCCACTAATCCTCATTTAAACACCATTTATTATTATAAACTCCTCTATAAATTTCTAATACACCTAGAGGCACCATCATTTTTAGAATTTTTAAATCTCACCTACCTCCATTAAGCTAACCACCTTATAATCTTCATTAAATATCCTTAATATACTCTATATATTTATAATCACCTAAATACTCACCAATTCCTCTCTAGAATTTTTTAAGAATCTTTAATTCCTATAGAATTCCCCTGCCATTAATTTGATTCTCACCTTGGATAAAATCTCAACCCTCCATATTTTCCACCACCCTCAATTTAAGCATGCACACCCCATTAAAAACCATGAACTAAGGATTTATATAATTATATGTTTTAAACTTGTCTCAAATAATCCATTATCAACCACCATTATTGTGAGTCTTGAGTTATCTAATCAATCAAACATTCTAGTTATCAAGCACAATTATTTTTTTTCCAATTATGGCCAAACATTTACATTTAGAATTAAATATATTTCAAGATTGAGGTATAACTATTTTAATTTATATTTGCATTATGTTTTCCTACCACACCCAATCAAGTGTTTAGTGTGATTTTAGAATTGAATTTTTCATGATTTAGCATGCTATTGAATTTATATTTCTAAAATTATTATAATTATATATATATATATATATATATATATATATATATATATATATATATATATATATATATATATATATATATATATATATATCTGTGTGTGTGTATGTATATGTATGTATCTACACACACATGTATCTGTGTGTGTTTGTGTGTGTGTGTGTGTGTGTGTGTGTGTGTGTGTGTGTGTGTGTGTGTGTGTGTGTGTGTGTGTGTGTGTAATTTATCAAATTCACCATTTATTTATTAATTATTTGAAGGTTCTACAAGGTATATAACACATGACTAAGATATACTATATAGGTACCTTAAAATTTGGTATCTTTTAAAATTTAACTCAATTACTTGTTATGTTCACAATATGTTGATAATTCTTATACATGGGACACGATATTATGACCCTCACATATATGCACAAAAATATATCATTAGTTCCCAAATATAGTAAGATAAGTATCAAAGTCTATAGTCTTATAAGTACCTTTACTTGTATTTAACCACTTGATCTTACCCCTAAGAAAGGTCTAGATTACAAAGTTCAATCAATCAAAATGATATTCATGTTTTAATGCATTAGTAACTTAACATATTGCCCATAACTGATAGGTAATAAGATAATGACCTAAAAATAGGTATCTACCATCAAGACATGACATTGAATAGTTAGTAAAAATAAAATTTAACTAGATACCTACTTTCCTCATTACACCTTATAATTGGTCATAACTATGAATCATGAGGCCAAAAATAATGGATGTCACATCCTCTCTCCCTTAAAGGAGACATTTTCATAGTGATTTATCTAGTAGTAACTAGTATCAGGTCCATTAATCTAACCTCATTCAAATATATCCTCCTTATTAAGAAAATTAGTCCCTCTATAGAACATAAATATTATTAATTTTAATATTTTTTGCAATCAAACAAGATCCAACATTCCAAGAATTAGATAAATACCATTCATCTAACCTTACTTTATATAAAAATTATTACCAAACAAGATTATTGAGACATTGAAGCAAACATATTAGTTTTAGTTTCATATTTTTAGTTTATTACAACCCTAGCATTAGTGAAATATCTACAACTAATCCTACCAATTTTATAGAAAAAATAATTAAACACCCATTTATGGGATCAAAAATATTTCAATTGAGCTCTGGTTTTTACACTCTAACCAATATTAAAGATATAACATCATAGTTAATATCATCTTAATATGAGTTAAAATCATTTAATGCTTATTCTTCCCAAAAAAATATGAATGTAGACAATACAGAAGTAGTTATTCAACTAGGTTCACTTTAGACTTGGCATGATAATGCTTATTCAAGATATCCTTTTCAAATTAGACTAAACTTGAAACCCAAGGATTTTTAATCTTGTATTTTTTATTATTCATTGAGCTAAAAAAGTTAATAAATTTTTTTCATAGTTTTAACAAATCAAGTGTTTATGTTATTGATATGTTATCCCTACCAACTGGTCTTATAGGGTTTTTTTAAATTAGATTATACATTTTTACAACCTTACTATTGATATTACAATATTTTCCAATTAGGTCTTATGTTTTATGGAGTATTCATGTTATTTACAACACCAATCTCACAATTTTCCTTTAGAATTTAAACTAAATGTTCATATTGTCATTATGGTGTTTACATTATTAAGTTCTCATTCCCTACCTAGTGGTCTTACTCTCATTGGTATCTATGAATTACATATTACTTAATAAGTTATATGCAACAATAAGAATTATTGTGTTTCATTTATACTTAAATATAAGAATCATTAACTAACCTTGTCTTATACTTTTGGTGTTTTTCACCATTAAACATGTATCTTTGTCTAGTGGTATTGCTTTATTTTCCACCATAGTAATTTTCATGAACCTTGTGAGATAGTGTTTTTAAAACCTAATCATTTTGTCTTGATTTGATCAAAAATTGTATCCACTTTTTATATTGTAGTATTGTCTTATTGGCATATTATCTTATTAACTTTGCCTAATTTTATCTTACATTAAATGTCACTTAGGACATATCATCAGGTTAATCTACGGATACATACAACATGTTTTTATTAAATAAATTATAAATACATTTAATGAAGTATATAACTAATATCAATCATTATATTCTCTAAGGGAAATACCAAAAAGGTTAGCATGTTCTTAAATTTAATCATTTACTTATTCTTAAGTATTAAACAAAATATTATTATTGATTAACTATGATGTCCTATAGACCTTTAGGTCCATTATTACATTAAATTTATAATTTTATTTTTCTTTTCACATAGGAACTTATTTGAATTCTAATTAAGGGATTTTAATATACCTAATAATCTAGTTTTATCCTTAAATAATTAATATTTCCACACCATTTCTTGGTCAACACAAATAAAAAGTCAATCCCATATTAATTTCCAACCTATATTTTCCTAAGTCTAAACCTAAATCCATGAAAACACTTTAGCATTACCTTAAAAACTAACCTAGATTTTTTTTCATATAGGGAAAATATGTAATGCCACCTTTATACCTTATCATTCTTGATATATCTCATGAGACATAACTTTTTTGACACCGAACTATCTTATAGCTCAGGATTAGAACTTTGGACTTATGGATCATGGGCCCATGATATTAAGCTTTATCTAGAAAAATATGATTTTACTCTATCAACCTTGATTTCCACATTGATCTTATGTTGGATATTGACTTAATACCTATGGAAATATGAGTCTCGTGTTTACATTACCCAAACTAATTCTTAATATGAGATTGACCTTCTTGATTATTTTAGGAATTACCTCTAATTAGTTCTTAATGCCTTTGTCATTAACCCTTGCCAAAATATGCCCTGAATGATATTTTTTACTTGTGTTGACAAAGTTAAGAATAATATTTAATGTAAACAACATTGCAATTATACTACAAGATTAATTATCATATTTATTTATGTCACATGGAATAGGGATGGAATAAATAATCCAATAATAATAATGAACTAACATTTTAATCTCCCAATTACATTTAATTTGGATTACATTACCTTTGTTGTGGATAAAAAAATTAATTTTAAATCATAGCCATCATAGGTTAAAACTATTGTACAAGATTAAGTCTTATTATATTCCCTTTACATATTCCCTAGAGTTAATCATACATGAAATTTATAATGGACCTATTAAATAACCAATCAAGCAACATAAAGGCCCATTCAATAAGTATATATGCATACATAGTCGAAATAAATAGACAAAATAAGTATTACATAGGGAGTTAGTGTAGTTAAATTGAGTATGACACCTATA